>CM066250.1:1775766-1803266 GCA_033675135.1 Frankliniella intonsa
CAGGCCGATCCTCCTGTAGCGGGGGCGTGTGGCAGGACAGGTCGGGAACCCAGGGCGCGGGGCGCGGGGCTGGGTTCGGATACGCGCCAAACAACCGGCTCCTGCCTGTCGACGAGGAGGGAAGGTGGGAGCTGGCTGGCACTTTCTGCAGCCTGCGGGAGCGGGGCGGCGGTGAGGCGTGGCGGGAGTGGGAGCGAGACCAGGGCGCGGGTGGGGCGGGGCGGCAGCAGCGCCGCTCCCCATTCATGGGCAAAGTTCACGGCCAGGCCCACGGTTTCGCGGCCGGCAGAGGCGGGGGCAGGAGCAGGGCGAAGGGAGTGGGGCGGGGCAGGGCGGACAGGAATTGCCCGACCGCACGGGACGAGGCCTACACTATCGCGAAATGCGGCAAAATGCACCTCTTGCCGGAAGGGAGTAACAGCATAATGATTATCGCACTCCGGGTCTTTGACTCGAGTAATCGTTCCCATGGTTTTCTTTCCAGTCCTAGCCGCGCTCATGCATCTTACATTTTTTTTTAAGGAAAGGCGATGTCCACGTTGAGGGACTAGAAACACACACATGCACACACACACACACACACACACACACTCAGCCGATCACATGCTGAGGAATCCCACAATGGGCGAAATACCGCCAGGTGGTGGAGAATTACACGTACACGTCACTGTCTGTCGGTCACATTACCGTCGTAGTTCTTCCAACAGAATGTTGCAAAGTTTTTCGCCTACATCATTTTTATTCTATATTTCAGCATATTGCACCTGCTGCAGCACTGTAATTCAAAAGGTCAGACGTCTTGCCCTATAAGGGTGAGACATAACTGTCCCCCAGCCGAAAGAGTGATCACTCAATGTGACCGAAAAATGGTGATATTCCAATGTACGACGAAAAAGGTGGTACGTACGATGTACGACCGATAAAAGACACCGGTAAAGGATGATACTTGTATAAGGAAATCAAGGGCCATCCCCAGTGATGTCTGATCTTTTCGGTCATACATTGATGTATCCGCTTTTGAGGTCGCCACATTGTGTCGGCACGGTGAGACTTTATGTTTCACCAGGGGTGATCGAATGTCTCATACTTGATTTGTAGTAGTGAAGTGCTGAACTGGTGTGAGGAAGTCCTAAATCCTGGTTGCCGTGAGCACTCTGGATTTGGTCGGACGGGCCAGGGGCTTGTGGCTGCCCCGGTACTTGGAGTCCGAGGCCGTGGTGGAATCACCTGGCGGACACCGTGGCGTGCTCATGGGTTGCCCCACACGCCCCATTGTCTGTTGTGTTTGCCTGCACCGCCCGCAGTCGCGCCACCCTGCCCCACCCGCGCGCCCGCCCCCGCCCCGCCCTGCCCCGCCCCGCCCCGCCCCGCCCCAAGGCCCGGCTCTGCGGAAATGGCCCGCAAGTGAACCAAAGAGTCGACGCGCCGGGGTCGAGACGAGTCGCTCGCGTCATCTCATTTCGAAAAGGTGACGAGGAAAAAAAATGCCCGTTACTCATAGACACACACGGTGAAACAGCATGGACGCGGCCGGCCCGATATTCTGCCTCAAAGCCTTCATAAACAGAACCGGCGGGTAATCATTTGGCACTGTTATTCCAATTCCTGTGTGACGTCACATTTCTATTTTTGGTTTTGAAAACTGTCACATTCTTTTTAGACATTATTGTCACATTCTTTTGAATGTGACCATAAATTCAGCCCGCAATAGTTCCGGCAATTCGTTGAAACCGATTAATAGAAGCGTTACGACCAGGTGTGACAGTTTTCACGTTAAAAAAAGAATGCAGCATCACTGTTGAAATGGACAGCAATTATTGCACTCACACTAACTGGATATGCATCTTTTATTTAACCTAAGTTCAGCCAGTCAATTTTTTCACACACATTTGTGGCCGGTTGTTTGAACGATTTTAGTGCATACCTTATGTGTACCAAAAGTCATCCAGTTTTTCTGCATAAATTTGACGTGAAAGAATATGTATGTCTAACTTTGCACTAACGTTTTCAAAAGCATACAGATACAGTTAAGTTGCTCAGGACACTCTCAGAGTAATGTGCGATGAGATGGTGAACTGTGCAGCTCGTTTCACTTTTCGAGAGCTACCACGCAGGCGGGCGGGCGCGGGCGCGACTTCATGCCCGGCGGTGCGCGGTGGGTCCGAGGTCGAGTCAGTGTCTTTGTCGCCTCGTTAACGCGTATTTTTATCCATCCAGGCCGGTAATACGAGTCTGTCGCGCACCGATAGGACGCCGCGTACGTGCAGTGCGGCCCGGACCGCACCGCGAAAGCACCCCGATTGCCGCACTGTACACGCTAAATTTCTTATAAAACATTTTTTAACTCAATCATACATGAAGTTATGCACTTTCTACGTACCGGGTGTTTCTTTGAATGCGTAACAGTGTTGCGGGGTGCACTACCGTTCGCCCGTAAGGCGCCATGGCTACAGCGCTGGGTATACGATCCGCAACACTGTTTTGCCCATTCAAAAGCAACCGGTATGCTGTTCTTCGCGTGTAAATCTTTTCATTAATTACAAACAAATAATTGAAATTGTGCATAATTTACTAACAAAATTGTGCATAGGTATGTGCATTGAAATTATGCGCAACAGCAGCATGCACACAGTAGTTCATAAAAATTTAGCGTGTACCGCCGGAGTCACGGGGGCGGCAGTTTATGGACATTAATTGAAGGTTTCTTGCCGGTTTTATTTTCGTGCACAACAGAAAAAACGCGTAGAGCAGGTTAATACGTTGTTATTCGAGGGGGTATGCACTCGCGTAATAGTCGGGTCACTTTACCTGTAATGAAGGCGTAATAGGAGCGTGAAAGCCAAAATTCTCCATTTTCCTACTAATTTTTGGGTTGTTTTGGGCTGTTTTTGCCTATCTTTTGCTAACTTGTAAAATTTTGGAGCGTAATACAGCGTAATAGACGTAATAATCGGGTCACAGATTTTAAGAGTGAATACCCCCTCGACGTTATCAATACGCGCATACTGCGTGTTATTACGGCGTGATTACGCCTCATTATGTCGGTGTTACGCGTCAATGTTTCGTGTATTTTTAGCTGTTATTTTCGCGTTACTACCTGCTAGCATTTACGCACTAGGGGTACAGCAGATTAAGCGAGTAAATAGCCCCTCGAGATTATTGAAGCATCTTTCCTGGACTGAAATAGCAAGACGACTTGAAATGATACGCAAAGAAGAAAAACAAAAAGGCGAGAACTGATCTCGTTGTTCTCTCCTATCGGCGTTTTGATTGGTACGGTATTTCTCACCTTCTAGAACGCGACCGGCTGAAGCAAATAATCCAGCGAGTGCGAGCAGTCGGTATGCCACACTGCCGCTCGGCGCTTACCCGCCCGGCGCCTATTCCTGATTCCGAGCGCTTCGTTTTCGCTTTTATGCAAATCGGTAAGCGTGCCTCCACCACCGCCGCTTCGACCCGAGAGTGGAAAAAGTTTTTAGCTCCAGTCTAAGATCCCACTCGTCCAGGTCAAGCTGGTCTGGAGAAGCTGGGCAGACCGGCCGGCCGCGGAGGAGCAGGGAAGCGACTCCTCCCACACCCCACTCTCTGCTTTTCTCTCTCTCCCTCTCTCTTCCACGCTCAAATGTGCCGATGGCACGAGAGAGAGAGCATAAAAGCAAGGATTGAGACCGTATTAACACGCTGCCAAATGCCGGCCGGACGGACACTTTGTAAGTCTCTAAGAATGAGTCTAGAGTCAGTCGAGCGCAGCGATCATCTTTTCCCTTTTCCTCTCTTTCTCTTTCTCCTCCCGGTTTCGGCCGTCGTGTTCGGCAGACGTAATTCACGAGGAGCCGCTGAGTCTAAGCGCGATGACTAGACTCATTGTAAAGGCTCAATGGCCATTTTTATTGCCAAAATTTTTGGCGTTTCTTTAGAAACTCAAATTTTTTAGCCACTTTTAACGCATAAGTTCACGGCGTTCTTCTGGAAAAAGAACGCCAAAGTTTTGGCTGCGTTAAAAGATGATCCAAAAATGGAGCGTTCTTTTTGGGAGACAACTGATTTTACAGAACTGTGCACTGCGCACGGGTTCAAGAATCACGCAACAAGGCAGGCTCCTCCAATTCGCTATACCGCTTAAAAAAGACCTATTGTTCTGTTTAAAGCCATCTCTGCACATGGTAAACGTTATTTTTCTCTCTCAGCACTTGGCCGTAAGTGATTTCCCCCGCTAAGAGAGGCCGGATATTTATTTATCATTACTATGTTGTTGTGAGAATTTTCCGCTGGCAGGCGAGGCCCCCCTCGGCCGGCTGGACTCGCGTCTCGCTTGTTCCTTGGCCTTTCGGTTGATGAGACTTGCGGTGTAGGGCGTCCGCCGTGACCGCTGGCTACGGGCAGCAGGACAGGTTCCTTGGCTGCATTCTGCATTTTACTTGCTATATCTCGGGTGACATTGGAATAGCCGCCAGAAAGAAAGCTGAAGACTATTACTGTCACCTGTGCCACATTCGCGGTATTCATTAATTAAATGTACAGCTATTGAAGTCCGTCTTTTGCGCGGCAGTATACACCGTGAGAAATGTTTGTCAGAGTTACGGGAAGATTTTCCATGAGACGTGTCATCAAGATTACGATATCCAATTTGTAGTAATTACAAAATTGAAAAAGACGCTTGCCCAATTGTCGACTTGTCGTTCTTAAACAGCGGGCACAAATAGGCTTTCGTAAATTTACGAAATAGATCAGTAGTTTGCAACTTTACTTGTAAATCACTGAGTGCGAAACAATGTCGCAGCTTCTGCAGATATTCGGAATCAGATTCTCGCCCGAGGAAAGGACACTTTCCTTGCTTGGCTGTGTGAGAATTTTTAAACCCTCACTCTATTTGAGCGAGATGTTTTTAGCCTCGCTCTATATAGATGAAGTTTCTTAGCCTCACTTTGTTGAAAGCCCAGAGATTCTCACTTTATTCGGGCGAGATCACAAAATTCTTTCTCAAATAGGTGAGGAAAAAAATTCTCACTCTCTAGAGCAAAATTGCCCTCAAATTTCTCGCCCGTATAGGGCGAGGAGATCAGGATTCATTCATTTTCAGTGTTTACGAAGATATTTTTCACAGTGTAGGCGTTTTTCTTCTTCCTCACAGGTGCGTCAAAACTATCCAAGTCCAAGAGTAAGACGATCTATGAAACAGCGCACTGTGCGGCGGCGTGCGGCGCGCGGCGACTGTGAAACAGACGCGAACTCTGACTAGTGCGTAAGGCCAGACCATTGTGACTTCCCCGTGACGCCAGGCGGTCGCCCCGCCTGCCGCGCCCGGGGCGTCAGAGTGTTGAGCGGAGCCGCGGAGGAGTGCCTCCGCCCAGTCCAGCTCCGGCCCGGGCGAGACACAACACTGAACTATTATGCAGTCGATTTTTGCATCGTTATGCAACGATTTTATACAACCACATGAGTTATGCACAATGTAATTTTATGCATAACTTACGCACCATTGTACATAATTATGCTCAAACGCTGTCCATAAGGGACGGAAGTGAAGCATAGTTATGCAGGAAAAAAAATTGTGCAGGCTAAGTTATAATAGTCGCTTAAAAATCCTGGAAGGCTTAAGTGGCACAACATAAAGTGGCATAAAGGGTTTAGGTGTGCACGTGTGCACTCACCAAAGCGGAGGATCCTCCTACTATGCTGCTTGGCTGCTGCAGGCGTCCGGCCTGCGTAGGTCTCTCTCTCTCTCTCTCTCTCTCTCTCTCTCTCTCTCATTCTCTCTCTCTCTCTCTCTCTAGACGCCAAATTTTGGCGTCCTGGAGAACTTTTCAAATTTGGCGTTGAAAGACGCCAATATTTAAGTTCTTTCAGAACGCCAAATATTGGCGTCTTTGAACGCCAAGATTTGGCGTTCTCAGAGGACGCCAATATTTTGGCGTCTAAAGACGCCAACCAATTTACAGTGCTCTCTCTCTCTCTCTCACAAGCTGACCCGCCTAAAGGACCTTGCGGTCACAGTAATGACGATATGCGAGCAGTTGGGCTCTGATTCATCGGCTCCACTCCACACGAGGCAAGTTTTTTCCCGGCCACGCTGTTTTCCGAACTCAATTTCGGTTTGCACGCAGAGCCGTAAGAATTTCCGGATTACAAAGTTATGTTCTATTGAATTTTTATTATTCTTATCTGCGATGCTGAATTTCTCTCCGATGCTCCCTGGGGTTTTTATGTTGTAGTTTTAAACTTTTTTGTTTCTTCTGTTTGTATCATTACAAAAAGACCTCGCTGCGCACGTTATTTAACCCCTGTTGAGCCTTACCACCCACGAGGCTAGAGAGCTGATCTGATGAGTCCGATGATTCGCCTCCCGTTTCCGTTTCCCCCGGATTGTTTCTGAATGTTCGCAGAAAGTTCCCTGACGCGTGGCGGTGCGGTGCCAAATGGCGCCACTGGTGGCAGTCTGTCGGCTCAGCACACAACAGCCGCCAGGCAGCTCATGCACAGGAGCTCCTGAAAGACCCCGTTCAGAGATCTCGACCATCGGAAAAAACAACACACGGGAAAAACTAAGAGTGTAAACATTAAGCTAGTTTGGATGGAGCAGGGAAAAGGCCGTTTTCCACCTTGAATGCCGGGTCTATAACAGAACAAAACAAAACATCCACGCGGGACGACGTGAGCTGGGCCACGGCTGCAGCGCGCTCGGCGCCCTCCTGCCCTTACGGGACGAAGGCTGACGTCCAGCAGGACCTGCAGGACGGTCCCTGTTGCGGCAGCAGACTACGGAGAAAAGACTTCGCTGCACCAACTAAATTATTAGTTAATTTCAAGATTACAAATAAAATTTAAGGTACGGATGAACTCAAATTTAGTTGCGAGAACCTAAAATCAGTAGCGACAGTCAAATTCTTAGTCCTGAGGGTGAAAAGTACACTTCTTGCGTGTTTTGGTCGATTTAGTCACTTACAACGAACGTTTAAGTTATTCTCAACTAAGTCTAGGCTCTTACAGCTAAAATTTCGTTTTATGTGGTACGAAATTTTGTCATCGTTATCTTAGAGAATTAACTAATATTTTAGTTGGTGCAACGAATTCTTTTTCTCCGAGGAGCGGGCGGCAGCAAGTCCTGCGTGGTTTCAGCCCGGCCCGACCTGCAGGGGATCTGATCGGTAGCGGGAGTCCTGTTGCCATTAGTGGAAAGTCCCCTCCCTCCGCTCCTCTGCAGCTTTGGCTGTGATCCGGCTACCCGCGGGACGGACGGGCGCGGCTGATCACGGACCAAAGGAAATGCGAAGCGAAACGGACAAATCTGATGGTGGAGATTTTCGGTGCGAAGCAAGAAAGGACACACCACGGCGTGGCAGAGAGTGCGGGGCAGGGGCGTTCGAAAGGAGGGGCGGTGCTCACGTGGGGTTGCCTAGAATACACAGGATTTTGTAGGTCAATGATGCCTACTTTCAGGCAGTTCACTCAGAGCAGTGATCGCTCGCCCCCATCGCCACCTCTCTATACGCGCGCCTGGTGCGGGAGTCAGGCGAGAATCCCGGGCCGTGACCATGGGTTCCAGGTGGGATGGCGAGCCGGCCGGTGGGGTCACCCAGTCACGTCCGTCACCCGTCCCGTCACCCGTCCCGTCACCCGTCCATAACCACGTCCCATCACCCATTACCGTCACCCGTCCGTCACCTACATCCGTCACCCGTCCCATCACCCGTACCGTCCCACCCGTCCGTCTGTCCGTCACCCGTCCATCACCCGTCCGTCACCGTCCGTCACCCGTCCATAACCCGTCCGCCATCCGTCGCGTCCGTCACCGTCCCGTCACCCGTCCTTGTCACCCGTCCCTTGCGGCCATCCGTCACCCCGTCATCACGTCCGTAAAATCCCGTCACCCGTCCCGTCACCCGTCTAGACAAACATTCCGGGTCCCAAGATACAATCCTCGTCATCGTAGCGTCGGCCATCGGGCCATCGGAACAGGAAACACTATAAACGCCCAGCAAACAAGCGCCGTTTCGCGTCATGGCGGGGCAGGTGTTGCGTTTGAAAGAAGGTGCGCAGAGGAGGCTCACGCCAGACTCGGCCCACGGCCGGCACGTGCTTAGCTGAGAACAGCCCCTTCACGAAGACGGCATCAGTCAGTTCCACTCAGACCGAGGCCAGTAACTAACTATTATTTTCCCTGTTAAAAATTCGCAATTCCTTCGTACACGACCGCTTTTTCTTATATTTCTAGTTATCTCTCTACACCACTTATATTGTGCAAAGTCATCATCCATCAATTCGACACGTAAAGTGTGCAGAAACTGCACCATTGTTTACCAGTGTAGTCAAACGAGAGCAACATCGTCAACCATATTTACATTCCCCATTGTGTGCTTGACCAGTATGCTGCATTTTTCATCAGGACAGGGATAGTCGAGGCATATCTATATCGACGCCGTCGCGCCGCCATCCCCGCCATCCGCGAGAGAAAAAGAAATAAGCCGGTGTCGTGTGGATACAGTGGAGGATGCGCCCCGGCGCGCGGGAACTCACGGCAGAACGAGAAGCACGCCGCGCCGGGCCGTAATGGCGTATGAGGACGTCTTACATCACGCCGCGCTTTTTGTGTTCGCCAATATTGCAACAACAACAACAACTATAAAAACAAGAACAACAATACCGGTGGGACGGCACTTGAACTTTTACCTCCCTCCGGCACCCCATCCGAAGACGTGAGTATGCTTGTGCCCGCGGGCCCCCTCTGTGTGTGTGTGTGTGTGTGCTCCTTACACTGTGAAAAAATAGTCAGTAGCTTTACGGGAAAATTTTTCCACGAAATGCGGTTTGGTAAAATCACAATGGCAAATCAAGTAAAATTACAAGCCCTACACATCGGCTCGAAATTCATTCACGGGCAAAACGGGTCCGTCGTAAATTTACAACTTATCCCGTGAATCGCAATTTACAAAATTTGTCGTAAATGTACAACGATATTTTTCACAGTGTATAGCTGAGTTCACACACACACACACACACACACACACACCGACACATGAGAAGAAGAACCGCTTATCTTTGGGGACTGAAAACAAAACCGCTTACCTCCGCGACCTGTAAACAAAACCGCATACCTCAGCGATCCTTAAACAAAACCGCTTAAATGACATTTTTACACATTTCGAGATATTGGTATCATTGAAAAGAGAATTTTTCGGTGATCATTTTGATACCCATATCTCAAAATGTGTAAAAATGTCATTCGCTGATTTTGTTGAATCTGTAATTTATTACAGCTCTGGCGCGAATAACCTGCTACTCGAAATGTCGACACACACACCGGCGCGCTCTTGCGGTGCTGGCTCCAGCTCGGGTCGGCCGGCCCCGTCGTTAGCGTGACGAGTTCAATGGCGCCGCTTCGTCTTCTCCCTTATGCGCTGAGATTTTACAAACTTCGTCCCCCGTTCGTTCATGATCGCCGCGCGCCTCGCCTCGGCCTGTCGTGTGAGGCGGAAAGCCTTCAAATGCCGAGGATCTGCACTGCAGGCTAAGGCCGCCTAGGTCAGCGTGTCCTGCTGGGGGCCCGCCCCACCCCCTGCCCCGCCCCAGTCTCCGCCCCACGGCCGCGAGTTATATTCTCATCACCCTGCACGGGCACTAGCACAGGCGCGGGGCGGGCCGACCCGGCGGACAGGCAAGTCACTGCGGGTGTGCCTACCCATCAGGCGTTCCGATCCGGTGTCGGCCAGCGCGCCGCGCCAGGTCAGGGACAGAGAAAGAAAGAGCTGACGGCCACCTGAGGCAGATCCGGCCGGACCGGGTTCATTCCGGTACCTGGGCGCCCGCCCCGCCCGCCCCGCCCGCCCCGCCCGCCCCGCCCGCCCCGCCCCGCCCCGCCCCGCCCGCCCGCCCCGCCGACTGAAGCGGCGTGCCGGCCGCGAGGGGACCGCGTGTGAGTCCACGTGATCTAGCGGCAGGCTGCCGGGTGAGAGGGAGAGGGCACCCCAGCCAACGACACCCCCCCCGCCCCCCCCCGCCCCACCGCCCCAACCTGCCCCACCCCGCCCCGCCGGGCACCGCACCTCGCTCCGCAGACTGAAGTGGCGCGCCGGGAGGGACCGCGTGAGGGTCCACGTGAACTAGCGGGACCCTGCCCCGCCCCGCCCGCCCCGCTTACCCCGCCCCACCCCGCCCCGCCACTCAGGTCCCTCGGGTCGCAAAACTTCTTCTTTCTCCCGGCGGCGGAGGCAGCAAGAGTGCCAAATCCGCCGAGGCGCGCTGCACCGTTCTGTATGTACCGTAATGTAACAAGAAGTGAGACGGGAAAAGAATAACACCAGCGACACGCGTGGGCGTGCGCGACAAAGGCAACACGTCACGTGACGCGGCATAGGCGGCGCTGTTGTTTTTGTGGTCAGCAGCCGCCGCCCCGGGGTGGGAGGCTCTCTATGGGGCTGCAGGCGCGGCCTCCCTGTCCTGGCACGGTAAAACTGGCGTCTTGGTTTTCAAGGCAACTTTCTTGATTTTCAAGACGATTTGGAAAATTCAAGACCTTTGCTTAACGTCCTGAAAACCAGGACGGTTTCCAAGACATTGCTCTTGGTTTTCAAGGCGTCGTCTTGAAATTACTCCACTCTTCGACCTGGTCTTGATTTTTCCAAAACGCGTTGAAAACCAAGACGACAGTTTTACCGTGGGCGTGGCGGGGAGCCAATGACCCGTGGGAGGTCCAGGGGCAATCGCATGCTGGTCGCGTATCTCACACACGCGTACTCACGCGCACGATCATTTCTCTCTCTCTCTCTCTCTCTCTCTCTCTCTCTCTCTCTCTCTCTCTCTCTCTCTCTCCAGCTGAACCTGACCTGCACGCCATATACTACTCTCCCGACCTGGACTTGTTACTTATTCTCCGCGCCTATCTGTATCTGTCGCGCAGCTCGACGCTCCGCGCAGTCCAAAGCTGGCACCTGCCACACCGGGCCTGACTGGTGTTGTTGTTGTTGGAGTTCCTCTATCTACCAAATGAGTGCTACCCGCACTGGAGGAAAATTCCCATGAATCACAAACACGTATACACGCCGCAGGAGTCGAGTTTCTCTCTTGAAATTGACTGCGTGTTCAGTCATCTCGCCAATCTCTCATATTTATTCATCACTTATTTGTTCCTTTTTTATTTTATTTGTTGAGAATGGTGGCTGAAAAATTATTTTTTTAAAAAAAGTGAGGAAAAAAATACACACATGCGATAGCAAAGTGGGGCCTATTTTGTGTATCCATATGACTCATTACCAAAATGACATGACTAACTATTCGTGCGATCGTTCTGTTATTGATCGGTGTGGTCGATACGGGTACAGAACATGACTCAGAAAACTTTTTTGAGGTAATATTCTGGTGGCACTCCACCACACTTTATACACTACCTCCCCGACGCTGCTGCGCGCTGCTGTGGCGGCTCCGGGCTTAGTAAAGCAGACGGCAGCAGTGTGGGAAGCTCTGGTGATGAGCTATGGGCCACGAGCCATGGGCCACGAGCCACCTGTACTACATTATGTCACGCTGCTGCCGCCATTTCCACGATTATAGGGTGTAGGATTTTTGGCTTCTCACGCACATGGCGGCGCCAACACCTCACGCCTGCGCTGCGAGGCACCACCGCCCGCGCTTATGTGACCCGTGGGCCAGGGCCCCGGGGCGGGGCGGGGCGGGGCGGGGCGGGGCGGGGCAGCGCGTGTGTCCTGGGTGTGCTGTCACTCACAGTCTCATCGAAATGTGCTCTGTAATCACCATTAACATATTAAAAATAAATGATGAAGAAGGCCCGGGGGTAACCTAACCTAGACGTCCTCGAGACGCGAGGAAGGAATAATATCAAATATTTTGAAACCACTGCCCAAAGAGCAATCGCCACTTCTTTGCAGAAGAAATGATGCCAGCGCGAAAACATTCAACGGGCAGTGCGCGCCCAACCCATAATCTATTTTTGGTGAGATGATATTCGCTGAGAACGCCCCGACAGGGCGGGGCGGGGCAGCTGGCCGGTTCCGACCCGGTCCGGCTGACCAGACAGACGCCGCCGGCCCCTGCCCCACCCCGCCCCGCCCCGCCCCGCCCCGTGCGCCTCCATCCTGGGCGGGGCGGCACTCGCGGAAGATTCCCATCCCGAACGAGCCTGGCCGGCCAGGTCCGCCAACCCTCCGCGTCCGGAAGGTTCTGCGGCCAGGCCGGCCAGGTCCGCCAGCCCTACCCCCCGCCTCCGGAAGGTTCTCCGGCAGGCCGGCCTGCCTGCCTTTCCCGGTTGTTGTCGTTAATCTCATGCTGTAGTTACCACGCCCGGGCGGCTCGGCGGCGGCTCGCCACATATCCCTCGTACTTATTCTCGCCAATTTGGACGAAGGTAAAGAGAAAGAACGGAAAGGTGGGAACGACGCGTACACACTAAACCCTTATGCACTTTGTTGTGCATAAGCCTTGCAGGATTTTGAACAACCATGTGCACAATTTTTTTTTTCTGCATAACTATGCTTAACTCTGTCCCTTATGCACAAATTTGCGCATAATTATGTACGATGTGTGCATAGTTATGCATAGAATTTTGTGCATAACTATGGTTGTTTAAAATCGTGGATAACGATGTAAAAATCGTGCATAAGGGTTTAGTGTGTAGGCAAGCGCGGATCCAGAGGAGGAGGGGCAAAGAGTCAACTGCCCCCCTTGGCACCAAGATATAGCCGCCTGGAAGGTAGGCGAAAAGTCATACATTGTCCCTGTAAATAGGCAAAAAGTGCTACTTTGCCGCTCCCAAAGACAGCCTCCGGATCCGCCACTGCGCGTAGGAGAACGGGGATAGGGCGTGTGACGTGGCGCGGCGTGGCGAGGCGTGGCGGGCGTTTAACTCGTCTGCTGGCGGGCGCTGCGTGTCTCTCTGCTGGTTCTGTTTCTAAACGCCGCCCAAGAAGCGGCTGCCGAGCTCACGGCGAGGAGTGTATCACTCATGGCTGGGGTGTACACAGGAGTACGTAGTACATCTCACATTTCAAGAGCTCAATTCCATTATATTACTCAATTTAGGCGCAAACTGCATAAAAATTTGAACGTGTATAGCTAAAATATGAAAATTTCGTCTGAAAATTGTCGCTGAGTACAGATGAGTACGGCTTGAGGTGTAGAGTAGATGGACTGATTATCCCACAGAAAAATCACACAGAAACTACGTGTGTCCATGCCAAGGTTTTACTGCATTTTTTTTTACTGCATTTACTGCATACATGGCCATGTATTCATTATTTGCTGAATACCTGTGAGTATGCATTAAATAATGATTACATGTACACACTTGGTTTTCCAGAGAGGAAAATAACGAAGAGCCTGCCTGCCCGAGTCTCTTGTCCCATCTTCCTTCCCTCCTGCATCCAGGCCCGGCCGGGCCCAGCCAGGGATCTGCGAAATAACTTGTCGCGCTGGCGGGGCGGGGCGGGGCGGGGCGGGGCGGGGCGGAGGGTCACGACGGGAGCCCAGCGGGAAAAGGAGTCGAGTTCCCTTTGGCCCGCCCGGCCCGGCCCGGCAGCCCTGCCGACGTTCGTTGTCGTTTGTTGTGCTTTTTGTTGCTCCTCTTCGGGTCGTCGGGGTCCGGCGGCGAGGGGCTCCTCCGCACATACCACCGTGGTGTAATGGAAACGTACTTCTCTACAGGTGTCTACGAAAGTTTCTTGCCGGGTGCGTACGCCACGCCCCGCCAGGCCCCGCTCAGCAACGCCCCGCCACGCCCCGCCACGCCCCGCCCCGCCACGCCCCGCCACGCCCCGCCACGCTCCGTGAGCGCCGCAAGGCCCGCAAGGCGACCATGAAGTACAGCATGGCGCCGCTTGCCGATGGCATTCCGGATCTCCTCGGGGCGGAGCCCGATGCTGCGGCGCAAAGACAACGATGCAAAATGACAGGTAAACACTGCAAATCCGCGAATCCAGATTCACTGGAAAAACAAAGGTAGGACCTAATGCCTTTTAAAGGTGCTACACTCTAGTAGTGCCTATTTAGAAAGGTGCGACTTTGTCCAAAGGCACTAAAATACGTATAGCACCTTTCGGCCAAATTAGTGCCTCTGTAGGAGTGCTGTTTGAATAATGCCTTTGTCGAGGCACGATTACGAGTAGCACCCCTAAAAGGGTGTTATGTCCTACCTTTGTTTTTCCAGTGTTTTCGCCCGAAAAGGGGAAAGACACTTTTCCTTGCTTATTTAGGGTGAGAATTTTAAACCTTACTGTATTTTTTAGCCTCGCTCTACATGAGTAAGAATTTCTTAGCCCCACTTTATTTAAGAAAGGATTCTTACTTTATTCGGGCGAGATGACAAAATTCTTTCTCAAAAAGAGTGAGGAAAAAATTCTTCCTTTCCAAAGAGTAATAAAATTACCCTCAAAATCTCGCACGCATAGGAGCGAGAGTCAGGAGTCGTTCATTTTCAGTGAATTACTCGCAAATTATTTTCCTTTTCTTATTTTTTGAAATTTGGGTAGAGACAGCCACAAGGGACTGTTTTAAAAGGAAAATAACGAAAAAATTTTGAAAAAAAAGATGAGTACAGTGGGCTGTAGTAGGTATGGGGAGGTTCCACGTGCACTCTGCAAATCTAACTGTTGTACTACATGACAGTTTAAACTGCAAAACTTATGAGTCTTGCAGTTTAAACTGTTGTACAACATGACAGTTTAAACTGCAAGACTGCCGAGTTTTGCAGTTTAAACGGCAAGACTCTAGTCTTGCAGTTTAAACTGTCATGTAGTACAACAGTTGGATTTGCAGAGCAGTCACGCAAACAGGACCCACATCACACGTGAATGATGATTGTTGTGTTCTGGATCGGCGGTGGCTGCTGCAGGCGGGCGAAAACACAACACAAACCTCTCGTTAGGAAGGAAAACCAGCTGAGCTGGCGGGTGAATGGGATCGCGGATGTGGTCACACGCGAGGAAGAATCAACACGGGGCGCCAAACGGCTGTTCCGATGGCGGGGCGGGGCGGGGCGGGGCGGGGCGGGGCGGGGCGGGGGTGCACTGCACTCCAGCCGCTCCAGCCTCTTCTCCAGCAGATTAGCCGGCTGGTCCGGGGCTGCGGCACGCGTGGCGGCGGCGGCGGCGGGGCTGGGATCCCCCTCTCCAGCCGGGGCGGGGCGCGGCGGGGCGTGGTGGGGGCGTAAACAATCTCCGCGGTCTCCTCGTGGTCGGGCGCGGTGGGGGGCGGCGGGCGGGGTGGGGCGGGGTGGGGCGGGGCGGGGCGGGGTGGGGGCCGCGCGCGGGAGCGGGGCTCGGGCCCTCCTTTATTATATATACCGGGCGGTGCGTCGCCTCCCGACGCATATAGTCCCCCGACACGCTCCCTCCGCGTTGGCGTTCTTGTTCTGCTTTTCGCCGCAACTCTTAAAATTTCCAAATTTTCCCCATTTGTCCCCTCTCTTATCGTGGTCGTCTCGCTCGGTGGATAAAGGGAAGCGGTACGGTGCCCTGTTTCCCTCTCTCCCTCTCCCTCTCTCTGTGAAGTGCGACCGAGTGGTGTGAGTGTGCCAGTGAGTGCCGTTGGGACTGTTGAGCGAGAGTGGTCGGTGCAGTCTGACCAGAGCCGGGGGATCGGCGATCAGCTCCGCGTCAAATCAGTTACTGGTAAGCCAATTTTATTTTTTATCAATGACCTGCTCCTTTGTTGTGTTTTTCTTATTTGTTCACTACGACTGAAAAAAAGGTGGCCGACACAAACGTCATTGCGGGTGTAAAACGGAAATTCTATACATTTTCGAAGGAGATGTTTCAATGTGAAAGTCGTAAAATTGGTGGTATTTCAGTTTCTTTCATAAAAAGTAACAAATCTCCAAACTTTTCTCAAACCATTTTTCTTTGGTCGAAGTCATTTGATTTTTTTTCTTATTAATTTTAACAAATGTAGGTTTCCTAAAATTTAAGAGTCCCCTAAAGTACTTTCATAACTAGCACTTTTTATAACGTCTTGATTCAGTATTATAAAACCGGTATTAGAGAGCACGTAAAAAAATAACCCTGAATGCGTGATGTTCAAAGTGATCTTTAGTCCCAAGGTGCACGCTATCGCTGGGGGAAAAAATCAGAGAAATATTGTGATTTTTTTTTGTCGTTCGTCCACGTCGACCTACGAAAGCAAGTGAGCTAAGTGCGCTCGGGTTGCGCAGGCCGGGTTGGGCGACAGGTGTTTGGCGACAGGGAGAGAGTGCGGTGGGGCGGGGCGGGGCGGAGTGGACGAGTGAGTGAGCGAGTGGGAGCCGGCCGGTCAGTCGGGTGCGTGCTGTGCGGGTTGCAGCCTTCACAAACGAAACCGAAAAAATAAATCATAGAAAATTAAGTGCCGCCGATTAAGATACTGTGACGAGTTCTACCACAGCGCAGCGCTGGCGACAAATTGGCTCATGGTCCTCTTCTGCGGCGGTTTGGCAGCTTTCATTTTGGCAGCCCGCGCAGTAGCGATAAAAAAAAATATTATTTGAAAAATGCGCGAGAGGAGAAAGATGTTTCTGCGGGCGTTTTCGCGGCTGCAGCCAAAAGACCGACTGCTGGCCAGCCGGCCCGTCCGCTCGCGCCTGACCCTGGGGTTGCTCAAGCCCGCCAGATACTCATCTAGAAGTACGTATGTCTAATTAATAGTCGGCGGGGTGCGGCGCGGCGCTCCCGCGCGGCGTTTGCACTCAAACGCGCCAAGTATGTGTGAGCTCGCGAGCGTGTTTGAGACCGTGTGGGAGGGAGGTGGAGGGGGTGGAGCGTGCGGTGTGGGAGCCACCGGCACCGACCGGCAGAGGCAAAAACAAGTAATGCCTCGCCGTTTGCTTTTCAAGTTAGCATTCCGATGAAGGAAACAGGTGTTTGCAAAACTCATGCCCGCGGGCGGGGCGGGGCGGGGCGGGGCGGGGCGGCTGAGGATCCTCCTACCTCTGTACAGAACAGCCACCGCGCGCGCGCGCTGCGGCGGTCTGAAAGAGAAGACCAGATAAAAAAAATAACAAACCGTGACAGAATGGAGCCGATTGACCGTATAAAAGAAGAGCGATGATGGCGACTTGTCGTCAAGGTGAAATAGGAGGGGGGGGGGGGGGTGAGAAGTAGCGATGGAGTAGTTAGCAGTAGCTAACGCCGATGGGGTGGGGTGGGGGGTACAAGTGCGTGGCGTGGCTTGGCGCGGCGGAGGGAGGGGCGTTGCGACACACGGGGTGATGAGCATCCTCAAAAAAACCCTGTCTAGGTCTCTGGCCCCGGCGGCGCCTTGTCGCGTCAAGTCCGCCGCGCGCAGCCTCCCCGGGGCCATCTCCCCCGTGGCGCCATCTGGTGGCGAAACGCAAGCAGCAGCAGCAGTAGCACCGTGGCCCGTGGCCACTCTTGAGCAGGGCGGGGCGGGGCGGGGCGGGGCGGGGCGCGCTCGGCCTGATTGGCCAATGATGCACGGCGCCACGCCGCGCACTGCACCGCACTGCACTGGGTGCGCCTGGCCAAGCTGCACATGCAGTGCCGTTGCAGCTGCGGCGGGCCCGGGCCGGGACACCCAGCACCCCACCCCACCCCGCCCCACCCCGCCCCGCCCCACCCCACCTCGCCAGGTCTATACCGCCCTTAACCATAATAATTATCTCCCAAAGACGTATCGTGGTCGCATTCGGTTTTACTTTTAGCCGCCGGACACTGCCCCACCCCACCCCACCCCACACACACGCACACACACACACACACACACACACAATGTTGCGGCCTTGCACGTAAGTCGTAAAAAGAATAGGTCTGCCCGCGCCTCGGCCCGAGCCTTACGCGATTGGAAAGGGGTCCTTGGTGCTGCAGGGACGGCCCTGTGCTGATCTGGCGGTCCGGCCCGGGGCCCGGGGCGCGGGTCGTCCCTGGCCTGATAGACGACCAGTAAGGTGTCGGCGCGATGAAGCGGTCCTGTAGGTCGCCGCGCCGCTCTTAAACGGTGTCGGGCCGCGATGGTTTACGATGAGTTTGGCCACTTGTAAGCCCGGCTGGTGGTGAGGGACCTCAGCGCGAGTCGCTCGTTCACAATCGCTCGCTTCCATCCACGCCCCTTTCGCCATCAGCTGACATTCGCTGTACGCACCGAGAGTGTTGGTTTGTCGTTAAAGCCCCGGTACTAAATGTGACTGCCTGCAGCAGCAGCGCTTCCAAACAGCCGTCATACGTGATGATGCGGTTTCTACAGCAGCTAGCAGACAGGCAAGGCAGGCAGCTTATTTTGAGAAGCTCATCGAGTTCGGCACCTACATCTGCCAGCTTCACCAAGTTCGGCCCCTTTCACTCCCAATTTCAAGGGTTATAGGTTAAATTAGAATTAGGGTAGGCTAACCTAACCTAGCCTAACCTTACCTAACCTAATCGAACCTAAAGTAACCTAACCTAACGCTTGAAATTTGGGGCTTTCTGGCGGTTGGGTGCCGAACTGGATGAGCTTCTCGAAATAAGCGACCGGGCAACCCTCCTTCCCGGTCCTCATACCTGCGTCGCGAATCCGAAGGTACTCGGTGATCGCGCAAGCCGTTTTCTTGCCTGCAGCTGACGAGTGTACTTTACAGTTGTTTCTGTCAGCGTCACGTCGGGGAGGCACGTGTCGACGTTGTACTTTTTGGATGGGCCTTTGCCGCGTGAGGGGTAGGTCGTACAGAACGGGGCGTAACTACAGACCGGCTCCGCAGCTGTCGCGTCCTAACCTGCTTGTTGTTGTTTTCCTTTTTTTTTTTCGTACACTGTTAAAGTTCTGCGAAGTATTTGCTTCGCAGGGCTACAAAGAATTCTCACTCTTCGTAACCTGCAAAGCATTTGCTTCGTAACTTACAAAGAAAACAGATACTTTGTAGGCTGCAAAGAATTTCTTTGCAGTCTGCGAAGCACGAGCTTTGCAGCCTACGAAGTATCCTTTTTTCGTTGTAAGTTACGAAGCAAATGCTTTGCAGTTTACGAAGAGTGAGAATACTTCGCAGAACTTTAACAGTGTAAATTCACGTGCGTGACGGGGAACAAGGCAGACTTCACGGAAGGTGCCGCCTCCTGTCATCAATCGCAAACGACGAGAACATAGTCGAGGTCCGTTAAAAAAAAAAAAAAATGCAAAAATCCGTCGCGTGTTAAAAGGCGCGAGGTTCGTATTGGACCCCCCCCTCCCCCACCCGCTGTGGTCTTCCTACTCGACCCTGGTGTTTGCCTTCCATTACGAGGTCCAGTCAGTCAGTCAGTCAGTCAGCCCGCATTGCGTGGCGCCCCGCCCCGCCCCACCCCGCCCCGCCCCGCCCCGCCCTCTCTCTGCAAACACATTGTGTCACATCGACAGTGGCGAAGAGAGAAGATGAGCAGCAGGTTGGCCTGCTGTGTTTCTCTCTCTCTCTCTCTCTCTCTCTCTCTCTCTCTCTCTCTCTCTCTCTCTCTCTCTCTCACACACACACACACACACACACACACACACACACACACACACACACACACACACACAATCAGCACGCATGGCTCGGTTGCCTGCACATGGAGTGATGTCTTTGGGCTGGTCAGGCTCGAGAGTTCGGTCAACACGACCTTCTGCCTCTCAGCGTACCGAGCGGGGCGGGGCGGGGCGGGGCGGGGCGGGGCGGGGCGGGGCGGGCGAAGTGCGCGACACGCGCCGCGGAGGAGGAAGGGGGGCCTCAGCGCGGCGCTGCGCTCCAGTTAGCCGGCCAGGTACTGTATAGACCGAAAATGTGTGAATATCACACACTTGTAGGCGTGTGAACTCCGGCTTGAACATGGGAAGGTGCGAATCACCTCCGCTGTAAGGGCGCGAATGAAAATTCACGCACCTAAATTTGTGTAACGTTCACTCGCTTGAGCTTACCAGCAGTGTATAGTACTCTGATTCACACACGTGAAACTATCCATACAATTCGTCGATTAAATACGACTAAAAAATCAGCGTCGTTATCCATACCGTCATGTTGACAGCACTGTTAAAAGTTTACAAAGCACATCTCTTGTAAGCTTACGAAGAATTCGAATCCTTTGTATTACGAAGCACCGTTTTGAACTACAAATGATGTGCTTTGTAAGCTACGAAGCATCACCCTTTGTCTTACAAAGCAATGCTTCGTAATACAAAGCGATGCTTTGTAGGCTACAAAGTCTGACTCTTCGTATTACAGTGGCCTTGTTTTCTCCGTAGCTTACAAAGCAAATCCTTTGTAATACAAAGCAATGCTTTGTAAACTTTTAGCAGTGAGCGTGATAACTACCGGCTCGCGCGCTTCAATCGACAACCGGAAAAAAACAATCCAGTCGCGACCGCAGAGTGGCAGACATTCTTGTGCTGTACTATAGTAGACTCCCCCTTCTCTTCGTGTGCCTTCGGCGAATTTTCTCGAAAATGTGCTTGCGCGCTCGATCGGGGAAGGAGTGAGGAAGAGGAGATGGTAATATGTGTGTGTGTGTGTGTGTGTCGTCTGCGCGACGCGTTGGAAAATAATGGCGCCAGGAAGCGAATACGATGTCGAAAAAGAAGTGGAAATGACAAAAGAATGCGAGCAATTATGCTCCGGCTTCTCAAGTTATCACGTCGGCGAGGCTCTGCTCCGCGCGGCTGGCAAGCTCGTGACAACAGAGTGAGAAAGGGCAGGGTTGGGTTAAACGACCGGGGCTTCTTTCTCCTCCTCCTCCTCCTCCCCGCTCCTCCTCCTCCCCGCTCCTCCTCCTCCTCCTCCTCCTCCTCCTCCTCTCCTCCTCCTCCTCCTCCTCCTCCTCCTCCTCCTCCTCCTCCTCCTCCTCCTCCTCTCCTCCTCCTCGTCCTCCTCCTCCTCCTCCTCCTCCTCCTCCTCCTCCTCCTCCTCCTCCTCCTCCTCCTCCTCCTCCTCCTCCTCCTCCTCCTCCTCCTCCTCGTCCTCCTCCTCCTCCACCTCCTCCTCCTCCTCCTCCTCCTCCTCCTCCTCCTCCTCCTCCTCCTCCTCCTCCTCCTCCTCCTCCTCCTCCTCCTCCTCCTCCTCCTCCTCCTCCACCTCCTACTCCTACTCCTACTCCACCCTCTTCTTCATCTTCTTTTCCTCCGAGTCATTATCGTCATTTCCGATGTGAACCGGCAGGTAGATCCCTACGCCTCGCTTCGTCTCGCAGCGCGTTTCCTTACCCAAGTTCAAGGTGGTGCAAGTCGGCTGGCGGGGCGGGGGCGGGGCGGGGTGGGGGCGGGGGCGGGGCGGGGGCGCGGCGGGGGTGGGGCGCGGGCGGGTCCAGGGGTGAAGTCGTGCGACACTACTCCAAGTCCTCCTCCTCCTCCTCCTCTGCTTGCCATTGGAAGCGACTCCTCTGCAGACCGCACTAATGGCGTAATGGTAGTGGGACTGCGTGAGGCTGACGCGCCGCAGTGCCGGGCGGAGCGGAGCGTACACACACTCACACAATCTAAACGCGACAGCTACGTGTACTAAAGACAATGCGGCTTCAATAGTAATTCCTTTATTTCAAAATGTTTTATTCATCCCAATATAAAATAACTAACGATGCTTATTATTATTATTATTATTATTATTATTATTATTATTATTATTATTATTATTATTATTATTATTATTATTATTATTATTATTATTATTATTATTTGTGTGTGTGTGAGGTTTTTTGGGGGGTCGTTGGGGAGGGGGGGGGGGATGGAGAGGAGACGTAATTTTTTGGGTCGTTTATTTATGGGCCATGAAAATTTTAAAATGGCGTGCGACTTGTTGAGCAGAAGACCATTACGCAGTACTGTATTTCAGCTCGCGCTGCTTCTCGTTGCTGTGGGCTCTCTGAACGTTGATTCCCCCCGGCCCCGGCGCAGACACGCCCTCTGGTGACGACGTGGAACAGAACACGGTAAAACTGGCGTCTTGGTTCTCAAGGCAACTTTCTTGATTTTCAAGACGATTTGGAAAAATCAAGACCTTTCCTTAACGTCCTGAAAACCAGGACGATTTCCATGACATTGCTCTTTGTTTTTAAGGCACCGTCTTGAAATTATTCCATTTTTTCAAGACGACGTCATGAAAATCTACCTGGTCTTGATTTTTCCAAAACGTCTTGAAAACCAAGACGACAGTTTTACCGTGAACAGAACTGAACTGAGGAGAGCGGAACAGGACAGAAAAGAGCAGAACAGAGCGATGCAGCTCACACATCGCCTCGCCTCGCATCCCGCCCCTACCGTGTACTGACGGCTGCCGGTCTGGCCCGGGGCCGCGCGGCGCGGACGGGGCAGGGCGCATATAGAGGTCGTAAAGGTCGTAAACGCGAAATGTAAACTGAATCGCAAGGTCGTCGGTCAGACATCCGCCCCGCCCCGCCCCGCCCCGCCCCGCCCCGCCCCGCCCCGCCCCGCCTGCACCGTGCCGCACCTGTCTCGTCGCGGCGTCCTGGGCGTCATCATTTATCTCCACCAAATGGATCTTTCCCATTTTCCTCTTTTTTTTTCTCTCTTTTTTTTTCTCACATTTAATGCTTACTTTTCGTCTCCGCGCTGACATTTTTCATTGCATTTGATGACGCCTCGCCCACGGCCCGGGTGCAGCAGCCGTACCGCCCTCAAGGACGCCCCCAGCCTGGTGCAGACCCCCGCTCATTGTCAGAACTCTTTTCCTCTCCGAAACTCGCGGCACCGGCACTTGCTGCAGCGCCGCCGCCGCCGCCGCCGCCGCTGCCCCTGCTGCGCTTTTTCGTTTTTTTCCCTTCTAAGACAATTTCGTCTTGTTTCGCGCGGCCATTGTACCCCTCGTCTTGATGTATATCGAGGTGCAGCGGCTCCCATGAAGCGCTCGAAACTGCCCGCCTCGCCCCGCCCCGCCCCGCCCCGCCCCACCCCGCCTCCCGGAAGAAGGGCTCTGTCTGCCGTATGGCGGTAATGATCGAGAGGGAGGACCGTGTGCAGCGGCGCGCGTCGGCGGCGGCATCGCTGACGGAGACGTGCACACGGCCGAGGACGTGCGCGCGCGCGCGCGTGTGTGTGTGTGTGCGTGTTTGTCAATGGTCAACTCAATGGTTATGGGAGGAAAACATGTAAAGAAGGGACAGTAACTGTTGCTTTCCGATGTGTCAAAGAGTGCGGCTGCCTCATTATAAATTAACTGTAAACGCAGCGGCCATTTTTAATGCCAAAATTTTGGCATTTTCTAAAGAACGCCATTTATTGGCCATTTTTCATGCCAATTTTTGGCATTCCAAGAGGAAGAGTGCCAAATTTTGGCGTTACAAATGGCCAGAAATAGGCGCTCTTTTGGAGGAGGCCACTGGTTTAACAGTGTTCGCATGATCAGACGGAATCACGGTTATAAATGTCTCCGCGGAGGTGTTCTATGGTTATTATTAAATCTTGTCTCTTTTTCCCATTTTTTAAGTAATTATCGTAAACTCCCACCAAAAAAAGGAAAAATAATTGCCTAAGTCTCGACGTCGCAGCAACGCCGACAGCAGACAGCAAGGAGAGTAGTTTGCAACCAAACTGGAGTGTTGCGGGAGTCAAACTAGATAGGCTTGATAGTTCAGCTAGATGGCGTCTTGCTCGTCCAGAGCTGCGGCCGCTAGGCGGGGAGGTTGGTGGGGGGAGGGGGGGGGGCGCCCGGTCCGATAGCGTGCAGCGGGCAGAGCCGCGGCCCTGGCGGCATAGCAGGCCGCGTCCTTGGCAGCGCGGTACCGCAAGGCCACGTGCCAGCCCCAAGGCCGCCACGCCCCGCCACGCCCCGCCACGCCCCGCCACGCCCCGCCACGCCCCGCCACGCCCCTCGCGGCCGCGCCGCACCTCCACCTGGTCGAAGCAGGCGGGTAGGGGGGCGCGTCGGGCGGCAGGCAGGCAGGCAGGCAAAGAGCTAGCGGTGCACAGAGGACACGTGCTGTTCCACGTGCAGCTGCACGTCCCGACCCGACCCGACCCGCTCCCACGGACCACTTTATCTTGTTCGGACAAACCGATTTATCAGGGCTGTCCGTCAGACTTGGGCCGGCACCGCCATGGAGGCAGGTCAGGGAGAAGCGATAGCCGTGACCGCTGTGACAGTGACCAGTGAACCCTGAAGAGACAGAGAGAGAGAGAGAGAGAGAGAGAGAGAGAGAGAGAGAGAGAGAGAGAGAGGGAGAGAGAGAGAGAGAGAGGGAGAGGGAGAGGGAGAGAGAGAGAGGGAGAGAGAGAGGGGGGGGGGCGGCTACTCCGGTGGAGGTGAAGTGGCCCCGCCCGACCAGCGCACTGCTGTTACCGCGGCTCATGACGCAATAACGGGGCGGGGCGGGGCGGGGCGGGGCGGGGCGGGGCGGGGCTGCGGAGATCAACTTTCTTCGACCGCTGCCCAGACGCCTCCGCGCCCGCGTCGACTCACGCCCCAAATCTCGCGCGCCTATACGTATAGGCGGCCGCGGTCAATGTCACCCGGCCACCCGGCCGGCCGGCTGTCCGCGGCCTGTAGGAGGAGAAAGGAATGAGGCAGAGATGTGTATCATTGGGGCGGCCTGCCCTGCCCTGCCAGTCCTCATCAATAACAGGTTTTTCTGTCCCATTTTCGCAGGTTTCGGGACAGCAGCGGGCGCCCGCCGCACGCGCCATGGCGAGCTACGTGTCAGGGTTAATAGACGGCTACCATGACCTCATGGACAACAAGAGCGGTAAGTCGACAAGTCGGCAATTCAAGATAATTGACACATCTGTCTGGCCGATATTCGCGCTGCACTCTCAGCCCGTTACTGACATTTTCTTAGGACGCGCTAACTTCTTTAAGCAGCTTTAATATTAACAAATTTTGTAAGTAGTACGTAGAAAATTATACATTGTTACTAATAATTTAATTAGTAGTATTGATGATAAGTAATTTTAAGTTTACAAAGAAAATTATCATTATTACTCACAAAATTTGTGAGTAGCTATTGCTGTATAAAGAAGTTAGTCGCCTACTTAGAAAAATGTCAGTAGCGGACGGAGAGTGTGACGTGCTCACCTCAGCTCGCACAGCGGCACTGCTCTAACCCATTCGGTCTCCGTGTGTGCGCAGACCAGCGCGTCAAGGACTGGTTCCTCATGTCGTCGCCCTTCCCCACCATGGCCATCTGCCTCACCTACGTGTACTGCGTCAAGGTGCTGGGTCCCAGGATCATGGCCAACAGGAAGCCCTTCGACCTGCGCAACGTCCTTATAGCCTACAACGCCTTCCAGGTCGTCTTCTCGTCGTGGCTGTTTTACGAGGTGAGTGAGCCCGGTAGGCAACGCGAGACGCACCCGCAGGGAGTTTAAGGGGACCTGCAGGCCCGCCGTTCAGGCGTGCCGGGCGGGTCTGCCAATCCGCCAGGCGGGAGAGCTCGGGAGGGCCCCTAGAGCGTAGGCAAACCCGCCGAGCGGGGCTGTCCTGCGGGACGGCATGTCCCCGCTGCAGGGGTCCCCGGTAGGCAAACCCGCGGGGCGGGGCTGTCCTGCGGGACGGCACGTCCCCGCTGCAGGGGTCCCCGGTAGGCAAACCCGCCGGGCGGGGCTGTCCTGCGGGACGGCATGTCCCCGCTGCAGGGGTCCCCGGTAGGCAAACCCGCCGGGCGGGGCTGTCCTGCGGGACGGCATGTACCCACTGCAGGGGTTCCCGGTGCGCGCGTCCTGGAAATGGGACCAGGGGCCAGGTCGGTGTGGATTGGGCCGCACTCCCAGGCAGGCGAGGACGAGGAGGGACCACGGCTATACGATCAGCATAAGTCAGACGAGGTATTTCTCGATTAAATTCCACAACGCCAGGCGCGGGGCGGAGAGAGACGGAGACAGAAACACTATGAGTAGAAATGTTCCATTGCAATATGGCTACTGCCTGCCATGCCCGAGTGGATCTGTCAGCGCACCGCGCTACGCCGCTCGCCTCGCTCGTTGTAATAAGTAAACCGCGTAATTGTCTCGAGTGGATGAGGTCCTGGCCGCGCCCCGCCTTGGCCCGCCCCGCCCCGCCCCGCCCCGCCCCGCCCCGCCCCGCCCCGCCCCGCCCCGCCTCGGCCCGAGCAGGTGTGCAAAGTAGCGAGGCAGCAGCATCATATCGTCCCGTCCCGCCAGCAGCACGCGAGCAGCGCGTGAACACGCGCGGAACCGCTGATGATTTTATGGGCAAGAAAAGAAATACACACACGCTCACTTTTGTTGCACCAAACGGCTCTCTTCATTCTAGGCCAAATTATTGTGTTACGATCAGCATCCATTTTATTAACAAGTTTTGAGAAATTATTAAATATCCCGTGCCGCTCACTCTTACTGGATTTGTATATTTCCTCGTATATTTCATTTGAACAAAGCTACACAATCAAATTTTCCACACAAATTTGTGCAATAACTTGAACGATTTTGTACACACATTTGTGCAAAGTCAAGCAGTTATTCGCATAAATTTGTGTGAAAAGAAAAGATTTGTATGTTTAACCTGGCACAAACGTTTGAACTAAAACATTACACAAATAGCTCCCTGAGGGATTAGTCACGACAATGTGCTCCCCTGAGCGTGAGCCTGCGTCACGCGTGCGTTTATGTCTCCAGAAGCAGAGAAAGGGACATAAGGGAGGTAGAAGTTGCGTCCAGTCGGCCGATTCAGAAGATCGCTCTCGTTCCTTCTTCCTTGTCGCACCTATGGGGGTACCCTATGCTGGGCATGGCAGTGCTACATGAGTGCGACAAGGACAGATGTACAAGAGCGATCCTCGGAATCAGTCAGCTGCTCGACTGTGAGTTATCCATGATCAGCGACGTTTTTGAAACATTTCGGTCGCAATCCTGCGGCGAGTATGGGGCGCGCTGCCCGCTGCCGTCTCCCATTACTTACGCCGTGGCGCAGGGCGGGGCAGGGCGGGGCGGGGCAGGGCGAGGGCGGGGCGGGGCGGGGGCGGGCGGGGCGGGCGGGCAGCACCGGGCTGACCTGGAAAAGAGAAAAGCACGGGGTATTAGCGGTGGGACAGCAGGGCTAGCTCTCGCGCGCCGGGCTGGGCCGCGCGCAGCGCACATGGGCGCGTGCAAATGTGCGCTCCCTGTCCGCTCATTAGCACTGTGCACGGGGCTGTGCACTTGGGGCTGGCCGCCGCTGTGAGCACACGGCTGACGGCTGTATTTGAACGGTCTTTAGAACACGGCGCCAGGCCGGCCAAGGCTGCGAGCTGCGGGGAGGGAATCCACCACCGCGTTTCCTGTTCGCGTCACCCTTCGGCAGTCGTGCGGATACGAGAGGGAAACAACACTGAATTTTGGTGTACAAATGTTGTGAGGTTTCGCGAATTTTTGCTCGGATTCTCACTGAATTTTTCTGAAATTTTTGAATTACGAGGTGTACAAAATTTTCAGAGTTGTTTTTTCCCCCTCGGGCGGATATTGCTGGGCTGGGACCGCCTCGCCGCGGAGCCACGCTGACCCGGTAGCGGCTCACATCGGGATTGCAGTTCGTATCGCGCAACTCGGCGTGCGGCGCGGCCGCATCGCATATTCACATTCACATTCACATTCACCTTGCGCCGCGCCCATGGATACCGAACCAGTACATTAAAGTATGTAAGCGCGTC
>CM066250.1:1805766-1950766 GCA_033675135.1 Frankliniella intonsa
GGGGCGGGCCATTCCGTCCCGATGCGTGCGCCAGCTATTTCTGCGCTGCCGATTGTTTCACAATTAACGCACAGAGCGGCCCACCGCCATCACCGGCGGCGGCCTTAAAGACCCTCCTATTTTTCTAGGCTGCTGCGCCGAGCGCGCGCGTTGCGGCAGGGCAGGGCTAAGCGAGGGAAGGGGTATGGGGGGAGATATTTATCAGTCGCAACCCGTCCATCTAGGCTAGACGAGCAGGGGAATTAAGTTCATCGGAAACAATTTGCCCTCGGATGCGTCATGGCGCGGCGGGCGGTCTGCTCCGCGGGCTTTCGTCATTTCCGGCCCGGCCCGGCCCGGCCCAGCCCGGCCCGGGCCGCCGCCGAAGAAGACGGCGAGATGCACGGGCTGAACGCTGACGGGACGGGACGGGGAGCGCCCCGGGGGAAGATGACGTCGACCCATCATGGCCGGCTGTGACGGTGACGTGCTTGCCGCAAGCCTTGCGCTTGCAGCCCCGCGCGCGGGTCCGGTGGGGCACCCCTGCTCCCGTCACACCCGTCACTGTAAGAAAATGTCGTACAGGGTACGGGAAAATTTTCCATGGAAGATGTCGTATAATGACAATCCTAGATTGTAAATGTACAAGCACTGCGTATCGACTTGGAATCGAATGACGATCAAGCGTGGGAGGTTGGACATGTACGACTCATTTTGTAAATGGTAAATTACAAAAAATATCGTACTTGTACGGAAATATTTTTCGCAGTGGTCACACCGCCGCGGCCGGCCGCCTGGCGCGGTAAAAACAACGCCTGATTGTTTGAAGAAAAAGGAAAAAAACTTTTAGGGACTCCCACAATTTGAGGGAACCTCCTCAGATTTTGAGAAAATCTCCTCAGATTTTGAAGACGTCTCCTCAAATAATATGGGAATTTCCCTCAAATTTTGAGGAGACATCCTAAAACTCTGAGGAGGTTCCCTCAAGTTATGGGAGTTTCCTCACAGTTTTCCCTTCTTTCTCAAAAAATCAGGCATTGTTTTTACCGTGCGCTGCTGGCCTGGCGAGTGCCATAGTGCCATAGGTCCATGAGCGCTCCTCCTGTCACCCGGAGGTGTGACGGTCCATGACGACGGGCGGTCCAGATAATTTCTCATATTCGCTAGAAGTGGTGCAGTCGTGCAGCTCAGCACTGGCCAGCGCCCGTCCCGGCCCGGCTCGGCCCGGCTCGGCTCGGCCCAGCTCGGCTCGGCTCGGCTCGGCTCGGCTCGGCTGAGTGAAAGTGCGGCATTGCGTGGCTGCGGGTGCCAGAGTCTGCTGCTGCCAGGGATCCGTAACTTATCGAAAATTCTAGGATAACACTTACAATACCAGTTAATGGTTTAACATTTAACTTTTAAAAACCAGCCGCCCATTTCAAATGTTAAATCTGAACAGGAAATAAACTTTTATGTCGGTTTGTTTTTTCACTAAGTTAATACAGCAAACCTTAAAATAGCAACATTTCTTGTCACGCAATTTTATTTGTTATATTAAAAGGTATTTTAAGCTACGGCCCCCTAGCAGAGTTCTCAATCGGGCGGGTCTCGGGACCCGGCCGCCTGGTGAGTGACAGAGCGCGCACTACGCACGGGTAATGCTGTTCTGTCTCTGTCTAGCAGCCGATGCGTCGCTGTGGTGCGAACTCGGTTCGGCTCGTCCGAACTGAGCCACTACTCCCTACCACCTCCCCCCTCACCTGCCGCTCGGGTACCGGGTCTAGAGATCCGTCCGGGTCTGCAGACCCGTGCGAGATCCGACCCGCCCGACCCGCTGAGCTCCAGCCGGGTCGGATCGGGTAAAGAGGCGAACCAGCGGCGGGTCTGCCGAAGCTAGCATTACCCGCCCGTTTGAGAACTCTGCCCCCTAGCTGCTGCTGCAGTGGAGGGCGGGGCGGGGCGGGCCGGGGCGGGGCGGGGCGGGGCGGGGGCCTCGGCGGGATGGCTCGGCGGGCCCAACCTGGTGCCCAGCCGGGCCCGTGCTAGGTCAGCAGTTAGCGCGTTGGCGACGCGACTCGAATTAGCCGGCCGACTGTCACCTGTCACCCCCGTGTGCTGTAACGATCTGAGTCAAGGCCCAGGCGGGGCGGGGCGGGGCGGGGCGAGGACGAAAGTAGGAGGCGGTCACTTGTTGAACCCGCCATCATAGCGCGGGGGAAAAAATCCCGGCCATGACTGATCCGTGTTGTTCCTGTTATATTCAGGCGTGCGACGGCGGCTGGCTCAACGGCTACAGCCTGCGGTGCGAGCCCGTCGACTACTCTCGCTCCCCCGAGGCCATGCGCGTCGCGTCCGGCTGCTGGTGGTACTACATCTCCAAGTTCACTGAATTCTTCGATACGGTAAGCAGGGTGTAGCGCACCTGGCTGGTGCGGGGAAACGTCGACGGGAAATGCGAGTCTCTGCACACGCAAAAAAAATAAAAAATAAAAAAAAATCGCTCAGCTGAAATTAAATGTGAAAAATTAGCACCACGGCTAAAAACTTAAAACAGCAGAAAAATAAATAGCTGGTAGCTGGAAAATAAAGCACTGTAGCTTAAAAATTAGTTGCGCCTATACTGCTAACAAGCTAGCTGACACATTGTTTTTTATATTTATTTTAAAGTTAAGGCTAGCTACAATGTATCATCTGCTAAAAAATTAGTACACGTGCTATTTTTTTTTTTTTTGACTGCTTAAGTTTCTTTTGTAATGTTTATTGAGAGGTTTTGCTTCAAGTTTTGGAGAAACAGATAATTTTCTTTTTAAATCATAATTTGCGTGAGTAGCCTGTCCCGCTGGTACTTCCCTCCGCTCCTGCCGCCTGGCCTGCCTGCCCACTCACGCGTGTCTCCTGTCCTGTCCTGTCGCGCAGATCTTCTTCGTGCTGCGCAAGAAGGACAAGCACATCTCCAAGCTGCACGTCATCCACCACGGCATCATGCCCATGAGCGTGTGGTTCGGAGTCAAGTTCACCCCCGGCGGCCACAGCACCTTCTTCGGCTTCCTCAACACGTTCGTCCACATCGTCATGTACTCGTACTACCTGCTCGCCGCGCTCGGCCCCCAGGTGCAGAAGTTCCTGTGGTGGAAGAAGTACATCACCGTCCTGCAGATGGTAAGGAAGGAAAATGCGTATACTATACCCAAGCCAGAAATAGACCCTCAAAATGGGTTTCGAGGTCGAAATCTTTAGTCGAATCGACGGTTTTTTCGTCATCAAAATTGAAGTCGAATAGATGTCGAACGTCGAAACGACGTCGTTTCGATATCATTTCGAATGTTCGACAGTGATTCGACAGCGATTTAGAGAACAAAAAGCCATCAATTCGATTAAAATTTTCGACCTCGAAAAAATTTCGAGGGTTCATTTTTGGTTGGGTACCGAGACAACGGCCGCACGCCGTTTTATTTCCGAAATAAATTTTGACAACGACCATGACTCATGTGCCCTCCCGTGTGCTCCTCGCAGGTCCAGTTCGTGCTCGTGTTCGTCCACGCCTTCCAGCTCTTCTTCATCGACTGCGACTACCCCAAGGCCTTCTGCGGCTGGATCGGCATGCACGCTGTCATGTTCTACTTCCTCTTCTCCGACTACTACAAGCAGGAGTACAACAAGAAGGAGGCCCGTCGCAAGGTGGGTTGAGATCAATGACACCTGCTGCACGCACACACACACACAAACACAACTAGCCTTGAGACCTCCACGCCCTTCCCGATGAGCCCGTGGCCGTCGTAAAGCGCGGACAGGACAGGTTGGTGAAGGGCGCCCGCCTACTGGACTGGGCAGGCTGCGCTCTCCACAATAATGACCCAGTTTATTGCAATGTTTTCTCCCCCCCCCCCCTCCCCCAAACCTCTCCAGTGATCCGCCGAGTCGAAAAGAAAGAAAGCAATAAGGCTAGGACCCGCGGCTGCCTGCGGCGCGGCTATTGAAACCGCACCGTGTGTTTACCTCCGGGGCAACCTGTACGCATGCCCCGCCCCACCCCGCCCCCCCCCACCCCACCCCACCCCACCATTTCTCTCGCCGAGCCTGCGCTGGACCGGCAGGGCGCCGCGCGCCGCGCTCACTTGAGTGAGATGCATACAGTATATTCAAATGTACGGGTGGACCCTGGGCTGCAGCCACGCCCCACCCCGCCACGCCACGCGGCCTCGACGCACATAATCGGTATTTAATCCGCCCCGCCTCCGCCTCACCCCTCGCGGGCCAGTCTCCCGCGCTAAACATAGCCCGCCCCGCCCCGCCCCGCCCGTGCGCGAGCCTGCGCGGCGTGGCGGGCGCGGGCGTTCCGCGGTGCAGGCCGCGCCGCCGCTGCTGCTGTGTGCACTTCGCGTGCGCGCCGGGCCCGCGCACGGGGCGGGGCGGGGCGGGGCGTTGCAGCGCACCGCCGGCCCCAAGGGCGGCCGTCGGAAATGAGGAGCGGGGAGGAGGAGCAAAACGTGCATAATAGCCGCTTTTTAAACTGGGCTCCTCTGGGCCTGGGCCGCCTCGCCTCGCCTCCTCGCCGTGCGAGTGTGATACCCGTCTGACACACGCGGAAGGAACTATCCACTTTGCGGGGGGCAATCTCGCACTCTCTTACGTGTACGTGTACGGGACCTGGAGGTGACACCCGCCGCGTCACGATATGGAGAGGCGCCCGGGTTACACAATAATAGCGCCCGATGGGGCCCGGCCCGCCCCGCCCCGGCCGGCGCGTGACGGGAACGCTGTGCACAGGGGTCCGTAACTTAACATAACTTGGCCTTGCGTTAGTTACTGTATCGTAACGTTTCGAATTTTTGTGAAAAGTTAAAGCTATAACGTCATATCGTCTGTCGAAAATCAATCTGGTGAATGTCCACCATCTATCCGGCACACTTAGTCCATAACTTAACTTTTTGTCTGTGGCCCATGTGTTAAAAGTTATAACTTTAACGTGTAAAATAACGCTGTAAGCATATTTGTGTCAAGTTACGGCTGTGCACACACAAAACCATTATGCATGATTTTTGCATCGTTATGCACGATTTTATACAAACATAGTTATGCACAAATTTTTATGCATAACTATGCACACATTGTACATAATTATGCACAAATTTGTGTATAAGGGACAGAGTTAAGCTTAGTTATACAGAGAAATTTGGGCATAGTTATGGTTGCGTAAAATCCTGCAACGCTTATGCACAACAAAGTGCATAAGGATTTAGTGTGCACCGTGCGCTGCAGAGTTCTCAATCGGGCGGGTCTCGGGACCCGGCCGCCTGGTGAGTGACAGAGCGCGCACTACGCACGGGTAATGCTGTTCTGTCTCTGTCTAGCAGCCGATGCGTCGCTGTGGTGCGAACTCGGTTCGGCTCGTCCGAACTGAGCCACTACTCCCTACCACCTCCCCCCTCACCTGCCGCTCGGGTACCGGGTCTAGAGATCCGTCCGGGTCTGCAGACCCGTGCGAGATCCGACCCGCCCGACCCGCTGAGCTCCAGCCGGGTCGGATCGGGTAAAAAGGCGAACCAGCGGCGGGTCTGCCGAAGCTAGCATTACCCGCCCGTTTGAGAACTCTGGTGCGCTGACGTTCGCATGTCTCCCTGTTGCAGGCCGCCGAGGAGAAGCGGCTGAACGACGCGGCGGCCACCAAGGCCGCGGCCGCTGCCGCTGCGCCGCTGACGGACGGCACCACGGCCAACGGGCTGTACCAGGACCCGGGCAAGCTCATGCAGGCCTCGTACGTGGACCCCAACGCCCCGGGCAACGCCCTACGGCAGCGCGCGTTCGTCACGTCATCCTGAGCGGACGACAGTCAAGAGTGCCAAAAAGTTGAAATTTCAAAGAAGAGTGAAGAACACGTCGCCTTTATGAGTTGCGCGGCAGAGTTCTCAATCGGGCGGGTCTCGGGACCCGGCCGCCTGGTGAGTGACAGAGCGCGCACTACGCACGGGTAATGCTGTTCTGTCTCTGTCTAGCAGCCGATGCGTCGCTGTGGTGCGAACTCGGTTCGGCTCGTCCGAACTGAGCCACTACTCCCTACCACCTCCCCCCTCACCTGCCGCTCGGGTTACCGGGTCTAGAGATCCGTCCGGGTCTGCAGACCCGTGCGAGATCCGACCCGCCCGACCCGCTGAGCTCCAGCCGGGTCGGATCGGGTAAAGAGGCGAACCAGCGGCGGGTCTGCCGAAGCTAGCATTACCCGCCCGTTTGAGAACTCTGTTGCGCGGCCAGCGCGGCGCCGCCGCCTGAGCTCTGCGCCTTCCTATGGTTCAAACTGTGATCATTCCACCACTCGTCGTCCGGACTTTTGTGGCGACAGTGTCGTGCGCACTTCGAGACTTTTATCGATGACCGATATCGACTGTGTGCGTCTCTGGTTTTGCATTTGTGTATGTGTGCCCGTGTGTGTATGTGTGCGCGTGCGCGCGTGCGTGTGTGAGTGTGGTAGTAGTGTCCGTGCCAGTCCTACGGCTGCTGGTGCCAAATAATGTGTTCCGACCAACAAGTTTATTATTTTATAATTATTTTATAATTATTTTAATACTTTTAACATAGTTGTTGTAATATATTACATGCGTAAGAGGTTTTTCATGCCGTTCGAACCCTGCTCAAGATCATGACTGCAACAGCCTGTCGATAGCGACCCGTTACATCTCAACTCAGTCCATCGGACGGAACCTGTCATGACCGAGGAGCTAAGTTGCTTAAATATCCCATATCAGGCGTAAAGCTTACGTCGTGTTCATTTTTTGGGGCTCGGAGTTTGCCACGACAGTTGCAAAGGGAATGACCACCGAACTGATTCGTCAAATAATAAACGTCATTTCATTTGTCAGTGTGATACACGAGCCGACTGCCCATTCCATGTAGATGTCCGCGTCATTTCTGGTACCTACGAAATTCCAGCGTTTAGAGAAAAGCTTCTTAGCTCGTCCTCTAAGAGTTTGAGGTCGAAGATAGCAGAGCACATACTCTTGTAATTTAGGAAAGGTTGTTACACCCTGCATTCCCTTAAACAAAATCCGTCATTTTGACTTCTTGATGTTATGTAAAAAAGAACTACCCTAATTTATTTTCTTCTTTGCGTAATGTGCAGTTGTGTATTATAAAGAAAAAAGTATCAGAATGAGAAATTGTGAATATTGTTTGCTAGATCTGTGATTTCTCCGCCTTGAACTGTACGCTTTGTGAATCTTTTGAATAAGAATGATAGCATTTAAGAAAATCAAAAGGTGCAATAAAGAAAAACTTCATGTTGAATTGTGCCTGCCTTCCTTGATCTCGATCCCCACCATGACACGAGAAGTGTTTCTAGAGCGTGGGCCAATGGCATGGAAGGTCGCTTTCATGGAAGAAACTGAGCCCTTCAAAGAGAGAATTGCTTTAAAAAAAGGGGGTTTCCGAATCGATGCACTTAGTGCCGAAACTTGCCAAACCTTCAAAGTGGTTGAAGTAGCCTTTACGCTTTTCGGGCCTCGAAGGATGAACTGTGTGAAATAGCGCCCATAAGTTTGACTTAAGGGTCTCATCTCCGAATTTTTTTTAAGTAGCAGAAAATTTGAAACTTGAACCGCTGACTTAGTCATCGACCTCTTCACTCGCAAGCTTAATTTCCGCGAGTTATATTATAAGATGATAGGACACACATAAGAGGTTTGAACTAGTTATCACGATTAACAGTCTCTTGTGAATTGCACTTTTCATTCAGTTAAGTCAAGCCACGGACAAGCTTACAGAACCTGGCAGACGCCAACAACACAACACGCTACGCATGACCACCATACGCCGTAAGGTAGGCAACCTATATGACACCGCTAGATTGTGCGACAAAATTCTCATACTCTATCCCCACCCCTCCATCTCACAAAACCTTAAGTCTTCCTGACCTCCCGCGAGCCAAACGGATTCGGCACACGGTCGACGACAGTCAATTGTCAATGCCAGCAGCCTAACCAGCAGTAGTCAGCAAAAACAGTGCTCTGACATACTTGGCACTTTTCTGATTCACAGTATTTACAGCAGTTTTACGAATTGTTTCTTTACCCTACCTATTGTTTATTTTATATCAAAATGCGCTGGTTTGAAGGAGATATTGTCCAAGCTGTTACTCAGTCGCGAGCACGGAATGCTATATTTGTTGTTTTTGTTGAGGGTGAGTTCTCATTTATCACCAATGATCATTTATTCAGTCATGTAAATTTTGTAATGTAATTTTGACAATTCGTCACACAAAATTCTTTAATATCCGTCGTGTTTTAAGTAATCTGGTTTTCTCCTTCTTGTGGTTTTGTGTTGCATGTATTTCAAAATTCCCTTTGAATTACAGGGGATAATGAGACCTCTGATAAAATTTCAGAAGCAGTGAATGATGATGCTGTATCTTCCAAGCTAGAAGGTTCAAGTTTTGTGTCAATTCACTTCAAAAGTGGAACGGAGACATTCAAGCAGTTTTCACAAATCTGTATCCTTTTATCTATTGCCATTACTGTTTTTTTTTTCTCCTATTTTTAAATTCAAGTATTACTTTGCATTATAAATTGGTATTGTTTCCTTGATTCTGGTAACCAAGATCGTGACCCTCCTGTCCCATCACTGTATTTCATCGGCCGTAATGGGGCCCCAATTGAAATTGTAACTGAAACTTCTGATGCCAAAACCCTTATTCAAAAAATAGAGCATGTTGAAAATGTCCATTTGGGGAAGACTCCAGTCATCCCACCTGCAACTTCACCTGCTTTAGGTTTGTATGCTGATGTGTTAGTGTTCAATATTCAGGCAGAAGTGTTGCATGCTTTAATCGTAAGTTCTTTATCCCAATATTTACTTGATACTTTTACTTGATGCAGCTTCGTCTGTTGCAAGTAACTCAGCTGCAGCTGACAGTACGCCCACAGGTTTTTTCACTTTCTGTTGTGGACTTTCATTTAACTTGAAATTCGTGCATTATTATAAAAACTTACTCATTGCAGCTCCTTTGGAAGACCGTGTTGAGCGAGCAAAAGAGCTATTAGAAGAGAAGCGTATGAAAAAGAAAAAGCAGGAAGAGGAAGAAGCTCGTCAGAAAGAAATGATACGGCGAAAAGAGGGTCAAAATGTCCAGGAACTAAAACGCTGGCAGCAAGAACAAGAATTGAAACAACTCAAAGAGGAAAGACTCCGGGAAAAGAAAATGGAACAGGAAGCTAGACAAAGAGTACTGGAGCAGATAGCCCAAGACAGGTATTCTTGATAGTATTTCTCAGCTTGCATTAATATGATGTAAAATGAAAACACACGACATTATAACATGCCTCTCGCTCTACCCTTAGAGCTGCTAGGAATGCCCGCAATTCCACAGCCTCATCAGCCTCAGTAGCCCAACAAGGAAGTAGTACACCCACAATATCATCAAGTAATAGTAATGAGGCCCACCTTCAATTCAGACTACCCGATGGTTCAACATATTCTAATCGTTTTGAGGCTGATGCTACCCTTGCTGAAGTACGTCAATACATAATATCTAATGTGGTTCTTCCCTTCACGTGAGTTTACAAACTAATTTTGTTCGCCTCTATAAATAAATTATACTGAATGATGTCTGTAAAAATATTTAAATTTGTTTCAGAAACTTTTCTCTTGCTACAATGTTTCCTCGCCGTGAATTTACTACCCAAGACAACACTTCAACCCTGCGTGATTTGGAACTTGTGCCATCGTCAGTGGTGCTGGTTATTCCGGTAAGCTTGACTTTACATTTCTATCCATTAATAATGCTATATTTGTAATTCTCCAAACTGATGAGATGAAGGGTGAGGCTTTGCTGAAATTGGGATGATATGTAAAAATGTGGAGGGGAAACAGCTCTCTTTGCTTTCGGAAAAGAAAAGATAAACACAATTGAGATGAAAGTGTAAAGTTACCACATTTTTTTATTTTTAATTTTATGTCTTATACAGGAGGAGAAGCTTTGATTTTGACAAGACACAGATATTGTGTGCAAATCATGAGCTTGTATGCAAAGGACTGATAGCTTGTCCTTTTTGTTCTAAAACGCCATTTCCATGATTTTTTTTTTTCCAGGCTGGCGGTAGAGCTAATACGGAGCAGTCAACTGGCTTGTTTGGATTCGCTCAATTCCTTTTGGCCACTTTAACATATCCCATTACACAAATGTTCTCATTCATTCGCCAATTTTTTTCTGGCCCACCATCGAATGAAGCAAATGCCGCAGCCACACAAGCCCAATCTCAAAACCAAGGAAGCAACTTGCAAGACAAGCGGTAAATTTAATTGAATTCTAGTGATGTCAATGCTCACTATTCCTTTTAATTAATTTTTTTTAATGCTCTAGATCTCAAAGGCGAAGTGGAGGAGCATATCGTAGATCTGGGACTAGCAATGTGCACAGATTACATCAGAATCAGTCATCATCGGACGATGAAAATAATACATGGAACGGTAACTCGACACAGCAGATGTAAAAAAGTACAATGCTTATGTAAAATATGTGACCTGAATCTAGCATTTGATTCAGTTGTGAGGATTAACTATTTTTTTTTTTTCAATGAACTATTTTCCCTTTGCTTGTATTTTATTAATATATGAGGTGATTCTGTTTATGGAGGATTTGTAGAAGTGATATTTATTTTTTTAAGTTTAACATACAAAATTTTTCAGAATAGTTCCAGTTTTGCTCTGGTGTACTTTTAAAATATATCTTAGCACGTTAATTTAGAAGTATTGTTAAATCAAAATATTGAAAGATTTACTATATTTGGATGATTATGTTTGAGAGAGAAAGAGAGAGAGGAAGTAGTAATAGAGGAAGCTGTATCGTAAAATTTAAACTGTAAACTATACTGTTATGGTCACAATGAATCTGCTTTCAACATGTTTCTAAAGCACCCTTTTTTTTGTGCGTATATGTCTCTGTGGTCTCAATTTTGAATTCTTAGAGAGAAGAGACCAAGTTTATTAAATGCACCCCAGCCAGAAATGCTAAATCTGAAAGACGTCTTCTGAGGATAGCGTTTTTGGCTAAGGTAATGAGTTTTTCACAGCAAGACTGCCAATTGATAGTTTAAAATTTGTACAAACCATGTTGACTGGTCCCCAGCTGACCAGTTGACTGGTCTATAATTGCAGGTCAAGCCACCACTTCATGGAAGAACCTCAGACATGAGACATTTTTTGGATAATATAAAACAATTAATATAGAAACATGCCTTTGTTGTACCAACATTTCTTTAGCATATTTGCTCCTCCGGATCCTGTGAATATCAGTCCCTGTCTACACACTTCGTATTTTTACGATTTACGACCTGAATAGGTCCAAACGTCGAATGGGCTGCCTATCTCTCAGGCGCGGATATGGAAAAAAGAGTCTTAGCTCTAAAGAGCGAATTTCTTTTGTATAGCAAGTACAAAGAGCCCGATACCGGACTTTGTTAGAGAGGGTGGCCCCACAATGAACCGCGCGACGCTACCCATCACGCCCATCACCCATCATGATTGGTTGGTTTGAGGCTCACATCACGGTCCGGCCGCTAGATGGCGCTTCGACCTGACCCAGCGTTGTTGTGCGCGCCGTGCTAGTAAAGCCTACTCGCGCATAAGTACTGTATGCATAGCGTCCAGATCAGACCGATGTGCTTAGCAGACATTCTGTTGATGGACAGAAATGTCACGACGCACTACAATGCCGCCCGTCTCGTAAACAGACGTTCGTCTCATTTTTGAAAACAAATCTGGAACTTTATGCAGTCTTTGGTTTATGTGGGATTTCGGTGCAACAGCGGGAAGCAGCGGGCGTGCCGTGGTTGGTCATTGGGAAGAGCGGGAACATGTATTGACGCCCAAAGCAGGGGCGGCCACCAGATGGCGCCTTGGCTTGACCATGCGCTGTTGCTGCGCGGGCGGTCCTTGATACGCCAGAATATATAGTGCCCAACACCCATCTGGAAGGTTGATGTGAGGCTCACACCACGGCACGGCCGCTAGATGGCGCTTTGGCGCTGTCCGTCTACCTAACAGACATTCATCTCATTTTTGAAGACAAAGAGGAAACTTGAGGCAGTCTTTGGGTCATGTGGGATTTCGGAGCAGCAGCGGGAGGCAGCGGGCGTGCTTGGTCATTGCTGAGCGCGGAAACATATGTGTTGGCGCTTAAAGGCTGGGCCAGGTTGTGTTTTCCGGGTCGGCCACCAGATGGCGCCTCGGCTTGACCATGCGCTGTTGCTGCGCGGGCGGTCCTTGATACGCCAGAATACATAGTTCAAATTCTCACGGGGGGCACCCGTGAGATCGCTCTTGAAGGGTGGGCGGGCCTTTCTGCCACACCAACTCTAGTTGAGTAACTTATACGCACGGATTTTTACTTGGAGAAAGTCAATGATGAGTGATCACAACGTTAGCTCTCGCGGCTGACATGAAACACTCAAAAGCCTAGTCAAGTGTCTTTTAGTAAGGGTGGGCTCAGGGTGGGGCTTTTGCGGCCACACCAACTCTAGATGAGTAACTTATACGCACGATTTTTAATGTTCATTGATAAATTTCAAGGTAATTTAAGTCTTATTTTACCTTGAAATTTATCAATCAACATTAAAATCGTGCGTATAAGTTACTCATCTAGAGTTGGTGTGGCCGCAAAAGCCCCACCCTGAGCCCACCCTTCCTAAAAGACACTTGGACTAGGCTTTTTGAGTGTTTCATGTCAGCCGCGAGAGCTAACGTTGTGATCACTCATCATTGACTTTCTCCAAGTAAAAATCCGTGCGTATAAGTTACTCAACTAGAGTTCGTGTGGCAGAAAGGCCCGCCCACCCTTCAAGAGCGATCTCACGGGTGCCCCCCGTGAGAATTTGAACTATGTATTCTGGCGTATCAAGGACCGCCCGCGCAGCAACAGCGCATGGTCAAGCCGAGGCGCCATCTGGTGGCCGACCCGGAAAACACAACCTGGCCCAGCCTTTAAGCGCCAACACATATGTTTCCGCGCTCAGCAATGACCAAGCACGCCCGCTGCCTCCCGCTGCTGCTCCGAAATCCCACATGACCCAAAGACTGCCTCAAGTTTCCTCTTTGTCTTCAAAAATGAGATGAATGTCTGTTAGGTAGACGGACAGCGCCAAAGCGCCATCTAGCGGCCGTGCCGTGGTGTGAGCCTCACATCAACTTTCGAAATGGGTGTTGGGCACTATATATTCTGGCGTATCAAGGACCGCCCGCGCAGCAACAGCGCATGGTCAAGCCAAGGCGCCATCTGGTGGCCGCCCTTGCTTTGGGCGTCAATACATGTTCCCGCTCTTCCCAATGACCAACCACGGCACGCCCGCTGCTTCCCGCTGTTGCACCGAAATCCCACATAAACCAAAGACTGCATAAAGTTCCAGATTTGTTTTCAAAAATGAGACGAACGTCTGTTTACGAGACGGGCGGCATTGTAGTGCGTCAAACATTTCGTCCATCAACAGAATGTCTGCTAAGCACATCGGTCTGATCTGGACGCTATGCATACAGTACTTATGCGCGAGTAGGCTTTACTAGCACGGCGCGCACAACAACGCTGGGTCAGGTCGAAGCGCCATCTAGCGGCCGGACCGTGATGTGAGCCTCAAACCAACCAATCATGATGGGTGATGGGCGTGATGGGTAGCGTCGCGCGGTTCATTGTGGGGCCACCCAGAGAAAATCAGCCGCTAAGCCACTTGGCCCGAGCTCGTTGCGCCTTATCAAGAACAAGAATTTTCCCTGGAAACCCCGGTTTTCGTGCGAACCTACCCTTGGGTGTTGTTCTAGGGGTACATTACAGTCCCCCTGCACAACCCCCGTCATTTTGAAGCAAATTTTTTTCTGACCAAAAATCGTAAAAATGCAGAGGCTGCGTTTTCGCGAGTTTCGGCCGAAAATAAATTTGTCTCCGATTTCGACCAAACTGTGTACCAACATTCCCGCCACAAGTTTTACTTTGTAACATGATAGGCAGTCCCCACCGACTCCTGGTTGCGGTTCCATTTGGTAATGAAAAGCAAATTACAAAATTAAGTTGTGATTTATTAAATTTATTACATGAAACAGAAGGAGATTAAAAGTACATCCAGTTGAGAGCTTACATCAATCACAGCCAGATGCTTTGCTATCCACATTACTAGTCTTTACATTTAAGCTCCTAATTGACTTAGAAAATACTTGTCAGACCCTGGTAAAGAATACCAGTTATTCATTTCTTTTTTCTGGTTGTTCTTTTAGCTACCATACAAATACTTTTTTTTGTCCCCTCCACTTTTTGTTTTCAAAATTAAATATCTTTTGAACCAAAATACAAAAAGCATTTTTAAATTGATAATTGTATGAAACAGGAGGGTCAATTTAGTCTGGTGAAGTCAATGCTGAAGTTTACTGAAGCCAGTCTTATAGAATAAAATTGTCAGTCAACTGTAAGAAAAAGAGGGAGCTTAATATGTGGCTGTGGCTTCACCTTGCTTCATCTTTGGCATCACGGGGTAAAATCAACCAAGAAAATATCCTGCACTTCGTCATATTGCAAAGATTATCCAAAATTAAAAATAATCATAACAAAAACCACAAACTTTTGTGATATAAGGTCTTTTGTTTTAGGTCTATATGAAATAGAAAAAAAAAACAACAGTATTTTACTAGGCAAGTATCATATGATCTTTAAAAAAATATATGTTTTCTAAACAAAGGCAGAGAGCATTATTGTATTGGCTCCCCGGATTGAAATTATTTGATAAAACCTTCAATATAAGGCACACATAAGGAAACATTATCTCTAGATAGGGATTTTGATAGAAATTTTCATTCGGAAAAGACTGTATGATCATTTGGACATAATAATTTGTGGCAGTAACAGTTATTTTCCAGAAGTGGAAATAACAAAATGGTCAATGAAACACAGGGTAAATACTTGATTCCGTCAGGCTACACATCATGACAGGTATATAATAGTAGGTATCTAATAGCACCAGGAATATTACAACTGATCTGACAAAAATGAGCTATGATGGAACACTCAAAAGTGTGTCAACAAGACTTAAGTATTAAAGGGAGTAGCACAAATAACCAGCACCAGATCCCCACGGTATATTTAACTCAACCACAATTTTCAAAGTGGGAGAGTTGTCACCGTCTTGAACTTGCAGAGCCAATAGACCTATTGAAAATAGCATTTGATATTGCTATCACGGGAGAGAATAACTGCAGTGGAAAAGTGCTGAAAAAGGATGTTAAGATACATCAGACTAAAACAGATATTACAAGTTAGTAATAAGATTTAATTTGAAAAGTGAAGTTGAATCCATCAGATTTAAAATCATACAAATACAGAAGTAAATAATAAAACTTAATTTCAAAAGTTACTCACCATGCCCCTGTTTCTGGTGAAGCTTCATTTCCGCTAATTATAAAAAGAGGGAACAGAATTGAAAACACGCAGCCACTGTAATGATATAAAAGAAACATATATTAAAAGTTAAAGTCTATTTCACCAAAAATGTAAGGCACAAGGTAAATGTACATGTTTATAAGTTTTACCTCACAAAGTATGAGCCAGGTAATGCAGTTAGAACAGCCAGTGGCAAGCCAAATCCAACAAAATATGGCCAGTTGCATTCAATGAATGTCAGACGATGATGCAGCTCCCAGCCCATGTTGATCCATTTGTACTCAAATGAGTACAATGAATAAAGAAGGCATGTATGAAGTAAAGCAAATGCTTTCCCCAAGCCTGCTAGTGGTAATAGGCTGACAAGATAGCTCTGTCAAGATACATAAATAAACTAATTAAATTTTAAAACTGATGCAAAAGGAAAGAAAAGAGAGCAAAAAATACAAGAGCTATTCTAAAATGATTTACCTGAATCAGAAATAATGTTTGCACAAGTATACTAAATAAGAAATCAGCAATTAATTTGCTGAAGTTACTTAGCATGACAGGTCTTCCACGGCTATACCGATATGCTGAATTTGCGATATCCTAAGAACATACACCTGTTTTCAGTCATGCACAGAGTTAATAAACAGTTGCAAGACAAATTACATAAAAATACAAACCTGAAACCAAAGATTATTGATGAATTTACTAAGGAAAAACAAAGGTATAACCCATATGGCACCAAAAGTGCAGGACAATGCAGGCTGCAACCAGGACCATACAAGCTGTCGTGTTCCAGATTCATTTCCAAACAAAAATGTGAGCAGCATGCTAAGGGTTGGTAATAATCCATACTCAAATAGAAACATGCTTAGCCAGAAAAGTCCCCCGTTCAGACCACAGCACTGCATTATTCTTTTCATAACACTTGGTTGGCTGTAAAATGAAAAGTTGAACCATTTTTTAAACTTTTTGAGTGAAAAACTTCTCAGACCAAAGTAAGAAATTAAAATAATTGGACTCTATCTCAAACTTTGAGAGAAACAAAGCTCTTCTATACTTATTTGTTATTAATATTGATGGAAGGGAATTATTCTCAGAGAGCACATTTCAGAAAGACAAGAAGATAGGTTTTGTTAAATATCACTTACTGAGAATCTCTATGCTTCCGAGAAGTATTTCGTCTTAACTGATCTTCACGTTCCTGAATATTTTTGTCAAGGGTAAGGAGAACTGTTGCTCCTTGTAGACTGTCTCGCAGTCCTCTGGACATTGCATAAAAAACTGGCTGCACATGGAATTAAGACAAACAAACCATGTAGGGACAAAGTAGAAAAATTGGCAAGTAGATATATGATTCTTATGATGAAGAGTTAAGTAGAAAGGAAAATTGAAACATGCAAAACAACACAAAAAACAATAGTCAATTAGCCCAAATTATGTTCATTTTTTATTTTATTTTTTTTCAATTTTAAACAAAACATTTCACTGACAGACTCTAAGACAAAGGTTCATAACCCCTACTTTTGTTTACAATACTCACATAAATAGAATCCATGGCCAACAGAAAAAACGCCAAGACAGAAATAATTTTGAGGATCTCTCTTCAACTAAAATATTTGCTTACAAACAAGACTTTCAAATAAAGTGCTCATCTGTACAAGATGTACAATGTTTTGTTATTGACCTTTGCATCGTCTGTCTTTGTCGTCAGCTGTGTCTTCTTCCCTTTCTTCTTCCTTAGTAGCTTTCTTTGACACCAGGAAGCAGAGGGCAGACTTCTAAAAAAGCAGACATGGAGCAGAGGGGAGGTTAATGTGAGAACGGAGAGGGAAATTTTGAAAGGCCCGCTTAGCCACGAGTATTCTCACGGTTCTCACCTGCTTCAAAAACTTGGAGACTGCACACTGCACTCTCATCCCACCAATACGTCAGAGGCGATCAATCAGTTGAAGCAATCTGGTTGATAGCCCAAGGGGAGACTAAATTTGTAACCCAAGAATAAAAAGGAGTTTTTTTTTTTTTTTTTAAAGAAAAACAAATTTTTACAATTGTTTTTATTAAAATAACATTAATAACTTAATTCAAAAAAGTCCTGTACATAAATTATAAATCGTTAAAGGTACATAAAAATCACACCGATACGACAAGCTACAAACTAATCAGTCTTGGATCATTCATCACAAAATGAAGAGAAGCGAATCTCTTTGAACATAGTCAGACGTAGTCACTGGGATCGACATTCCTGGGTCACTGCGATGCGGTGCCGCTGGTCGTGGACGGACAAAGCCGGCGACTTAGTGTGGTCGTGGTTAACAGGGGCCCATCTTCACCATCCTCAGGCCTGTCGGGAGACGAAGAAACGAAACACCACCGTTAACAACGCATTCGGCCTGCAGCGGGTGGCAGACTCCAGCCCGCCCACTTTAACACGTGAGTCTGCACCGCGCGCCCGCCGCGCCACCTGCGGACAGGACACACTAACTCACCCTGGCCCATCCTGGAGCTGCCCTGGGCGCGCGCGCACTCGAGCAGGCACTTGTTGGAGTAGGTCTGGCCGTCGTTGCCGCACACGGCGTTGAACTCGCGGGTGCAGCGGCATGCGCTCGTCACGTCGAGCAGCGGGGCGGGGGCGGCCCTGGGGGCGGCCCTGGGGGCGGCCCTGGGGGCGGCCAGACAACAGCACATGACGGCCACCACGACCGCGGCCAGCAGCAGGTATCGGGAAGCCATTCTGATCTCTGCAATCAGCACGCCCTCGTCGTCACAACACTCGTCCCGACAAAAAGGAAGAGATACACGCAGCTGATCGCCGCGTCGTTACTCGACTGTCCTGACATATCTCACCGATGGCACGACGGCGATGACTGGGAAACACAAGAGAGAGGAGCGGCTTGCTATCCACGGCTAAAGAGCGGCGCGATCTGGTCTCGGACACCGGTAGGCATCGACTGAGTGCCTTCTGGAAGGGAGCCCCACTCTTATATCAGAAGCCTACGAACCAGGCCGGCGGGTGGCGTGGCGTGGCGGGGCGGGGCGGGGCCTTGCCGCGGCCGGTCGGGGCCTCCAGCACCGGGAGGGGCCGGGCCGGGGCCGGGGCCGGGCCGGCCGCCACACGGGCCGCCGTGCGCCGGGTCGCGTCGAGTCGTGGGCCGAGTTACCGACTTTCAGCCCTTTTGGCGGGAACAGATCAACGGCAGCGTCTCGATCTGCACGCGCCCTCCTTTCAGGACGAGAAGGTCACCATCGTGGAGTCGCAGCCGCAGCCGTCCTCCTGTCCCATCAGGATCCTGGCCGGCGCGGCGCGCGCCAGGCACGGGAGGAAGAGTATCTAGAGTATCTAGAGGAGGAGTATCTAGAGCAATGGGCGGGGCCGTGCGGGCGGGGCGGGGCGGGGCGGGACGGGGGCGGGGCGGGGCGGGGCCGGCGGGGCGCGGTGGGAAACTCTAGTGTGTGAATGTCTCCTGATGCAGCACCTGGCGGCCGAATCCGGAATACACCTCGGCGGTAATGTGTACACCGCACCGGCGGCCCCGTAGGAACACCTCCTCCTCCTCCTCATCTACAGCCTCATCCATCACTCTTCTAGAAGTGCAGCAGCGCGCCGGCCGATGGCGGTCCTGCTGCAGCTCTAGAACCTTCTCCGGGTGCAGTGACCCTCCCTCCCTCCTCCCGGCCCGGCCTAGCTCCGCGCCGCGGACGCTCGGCACGGCACGCGGGCCGGGCCGGGCCTGGCCCCGCACCGCGCCGGTGTAAACACCGCGGAGCGTGGTGTGCTGCCTGTCCCGGCTCGGCCTGGCCGGCCCGGCCCTAGGGCCACGCCCCTCTCTTTCTCTTTTCCAGAAGCGTCTCTACCGCGCGGGATCCAAGGAGGGACACCACGGCCGGGCACTCGCCGCGCACCCGCTCCAGGGCTGATCCCGCTGCCGTGCGGTGCACTGGACCAGTGACTCCAGAGCGTCAATGTCTCACACTTCTTGTAGGTGCGGGCGAATAGACTATTCCGGCGGGATCCTCTAGATGAGGTTAAAATCACAATCTTCGCTCAAAACTGAGTCAGACGACATGCTGCTTGCCATTGCACGTCTTCTCATGTTGCAAAAAAATGGTACGTTTTAATGAAATTTCGGATGTTTAACGTGCAATTTTATGGAAAGGCGTAGAGATACAAAGGCAAGCCGCATGTCGCCTGACTCAGTTTTAAGCGTAGATTGTGGTTTTCACCTCAGATTTGGCCTAGGAATTTTTTCAAAGCTCCAGGCTCAATTTTCAGTTTTAAGCTTCAATTTCCGTAAGAAATGTACGGAAACTTTGAACCCATTTCGGCAGGGTCAAATATTGTCCAATTTTGCTGAAATTTTTTTTGAGTCATTTTCTAACTAAATTACACCCTTTGGCCAACAAGCACTTCTACATTTTATCTACCCTAGTATGAGCCCATGTAAAGAGTGAGGTACCCCTCGGGCATCCCCCAACTACATATTCCGCTAAGGTAGTGGGGATGACCGGGTGTACAATCACGGACCCTTTAGTTCTTCCGTGGAGACTTCTCCAAGCTCCCGCCCAAAGAGCCTATTTCTATTCGTACACAAGCTCCTCCAAGTGCGAGTGAAATTCATAGGAAAATTCGCACCTTTCCTCGTTCAAGTGTCCCACTGGAAAACACACCTACAACAAGTGTTCGACGTTCACACTCTTGTAGTGTTTCCGGCGTGTTGACGTGGGGCGGGCCCGCCCGGCGGCCGGGCCCCGGCTGCCCCGGCACGACACGGCACCTTCAGGTCGAGGCTGCCGTACAAGAGCGTGTTGTTGATGTTGTGGTGTTTACAGGCACTGGGTCTCTGGGTCAGCGCCGCCCCGGCCCCGCCCCGCCCCGCCCCGCTCCGTCACGGACAGGTGTGACGTCGACCGCCGGTCCGCGCGCGTCACCGTCACCGTGCCACCGTCACCGTGCCCCGAGCGGCTCCGGTCCGGTACGCAGTCCGGCCCCGCGTTGCGGTGCAGTGCGGTGCCGCCCAGTGTTGCAATCTCCAATGACGCGGGCGGGGCGGGGCGGGGCGGGGCGGGGCGGCGGGGCGGGGCGGGGCGGGAGTGGGATGGAACCGTTATAGCGTTACTGCAGCTGCGGCGCGCAGAGTCTCGCCTCGTCGGCCGTCTGTACTCCAAGCGCAAGGGCCACTGGCGCCGCTACTCCGCGCGCCGCACCGCGCCACGCCGGCCGGGGACTTCCCCCCCTGCATGGCCAGACCATTCACCTTTGCTTACCCCGTCGCCTCCGGCGCGTCGCACTCTCCAGTCGCGCTTTTATAGGGAGGGGCGAAGGGGCGATTCCCCCCCCCCCCACAAAACCCCTGTATGTAGGCAACCCACAGCACATAGCCCCTTCCGTCAGCCGGACCGGCCGGACTCAAAACCGCGCCTGGCACTCTCCGCACTCTGCGGTCATGCGTCGTATACATTGCGACACCATATACGTTCCGACACAACTCCCAGATCGATCGACGTGTAAATCGCCGTCAATTTCACCGTAGTGAATTACTCGAGGGAACAGCGACGCGCGCAGACTCGCGCAGACAACCTAAGGTGGGCCGTGGGAGGCACACGTCTTGGAGAGAGACGGCGGGAATCGGCAACGCCATGCTTCATCCCCTCCCTCCCTCCCTCCCTCCCTCCCTCCCTCCCTCCCTCCCTCCCTCCCTCCCTCCCTCACTCCCTCCCCCTAACCCCTCCTCCTACCCCCTCGCCCTCCTCTCCTGACAACTGCCGTGCCGTGCAGTTGTGTTTTCTCGAGTCTTTACAGGTGTCTGACGTTGTGTTCGAGCGCGCCAACTTGCACAGCGAGTGGCAAGAGAGAAGAGAAGGGGCGGAGGAAAACAGAAGAAAACAAAAACCAGAGACTGAGCAGCGGGGTAAGGGGGAGGGCGCACACCTTGCGAGGCCAGAAGGCACGCCGGCGGGCTGAGAGGGGAGGGGAGGAGGGTGGCACGTCACTCTTAATCTGGCCTAGAGTGTCAGAATGCTCTTCCACCGGACAGGGCGGGCGGGGCGGGGCGGGGCGGGGCGGGGCCCACCGAGGGCGTTGGATGAGCCTCGCAGGCAGCCACTTCCCACTTCCGCCGCACCACGTCCCTCACCGTCGCTGCCATACCGCGCTCCGTTCGCGAGAAAGACAAAAAATAAAAAAAATAAAAAACAAGAGAGAAAAAGGAATGGCACAGAGACAGGTGTACCGTTGTACCCGTGAGGCGGGGCCGCGATGCTGAACAAGAGAAGAACGTGTTTTATAGAGATAACAGTAAGACATAAACAAATATTTCTGGCAAATAAAAAGTTTCTTTCGGTAAGTTTTCGGCGTGTCGTGGATCTGCGGCTGGCGTGTCACGCAGCGTTATGGGTCTGGCGACACGACAGGGACGTGACTTTGCCCGCTTTGCCACACGTGTTGTGTCGCGGGCGGAGGATGCGCAGGGGCGGGGGGGGCGGGGCGGGGCGGGGCGGGGCGACACAAGTTAAGGGTCAGGCTGGCGAGCTCCGCTCGACCCGACCCACCCGCCGCGTCTCAACTGGGTCCCACCAGAGACCAGAGGACCCCGGGATGGCCAGAACGCGTCAACCCTTCTGGCGAGCTCCACCCGCAGGGCCCACCCCGCCCCGCCCCACCCCGCCCCACCCCGCCAGGACCAGAAGCAGCAGAGCTCTATACAGCAGGCCGGGGCCGCTACTCCCGCGGTCACCCGGGAAATTACAGCATTTAGCGATAAACCGGGTCTATGTCCGGGGCGTGGCGCGGCGTGGCGCGGCGGACCCAGCCCAGCGGGGAGGGAGGGCGGCATCGGAGCGCCCGCCTCGTCCACCCGCCCGCCCCACCCCGCCCCGCCCCGCCCCGCCCCGCCCCGCCCGACCCCTCCGCCAGGCCTGCTGCCCTTTGACGGCCGCCATCTCGTTGGATATTCGCCGGTGGCACCGTTCGTATTGTAGCCGAATGGAATATCTCAAGAAAAGAAATGGAACCGCCGCCCTAAAAACTACGATTTTCTGATTCGCAGCCCCAGGCAAAGGGACGAAACGTAATCTTTGGGTTAGTAAAAACAAAATTTAACTACAACCATGGCTTAACACTAAATTTGAAATTTATCAACCTTGCCCTAGAGGGGACGCGCCATCAGGCATCGCCCTGGACCCTCTGGTCAGGTGGGTGGAAGAGCGGGGCGGGGCCGGCGGGCCCTTATGCTAAGCCCTTCGCTTAGCCCCAGCCTCCAGTTCAGCCTGCGCGGCTCGGTGGGGGCGGCGCGGGGGCGGCTCGGGGGCGGCGCGGGGCGGCGCGGGGCGGCGAGGGGAAGTGCCCCACCGCTGTTTAATAATTAGCTTCGTTACAAGAGAAGCACATTTGGATGCCAGAACGGAACGGGGCAGCGTGACTGCCGCGTGGGATGGGGGCGTCCGACGTCTGACGCCAACACCCCGCCCCGCCACGCCCCACCTCGCCCCGCCCCGTCCCGCCCGGCCCGCCTCGCAACACGTCCCAGTTCAACATGCAATACGCAGAGCCAGCATGGTGCGCGCCCGGCCCGGACAGTCGCAGAACAAAGGTTCGAATCTTCCCGAAAAAGTACATACGGTTGTCGGTTTGCAGGGCACCTAGCTGCAGGCTCAGGGAGCGTGCGCTGGGGCGGGGCGGGGCGGGGCGGGGGAGCAGACCTTTAGCGGGGCATAAGTCGGCAGCTTAGGGCTCCTCATAAAAACCCTCGGACCTTTCCCTCTCCCTCTCTCCCTCTCCCTCTCCCCCTCTCTCTCTCCCTCTGCTGACGCATCACCCCTCCTTTCTCCACGACCTCCCTCCTCCCGGAGCTCACGTCCAGCGACCAGCCAGCAGCGCGTCGGTAAATGATGAGTTAACGCCGTGCTGTCCACGTGACCCTGGCCGCAGCAGCAGAGCCCTCCCCGATAGAGTCCTACAGTATTACTGTAGGACTCTACCCTCCGATTGTCTCCCCCTCCCCTCCCTCCAACCTGGACAGTGTGGCGCTCTATTTTATTTTCCCGTTGTGTTACGTGCGGCCTCTTTATTGGGCCGTATCCGACGCAGCTGCTCCCCGCTCGCCTCACCCCGCCCCGCACCGCCCCGCCCCGCCCCGCCCCGCCCCACCACGCCCCGCCACGCCCCGCCACGCCGGCACACCGGAGGTGTCGGGGGCCGCAACCATGAAGAGCTTGTACTAATTCAAATTAACAACAGCCTCCCGCCCTTCCCCGGTCCCGGCCCGGCCGGCCTGGATGAGCAGGGGTGGCGGGGCGGGGCGGGGCGGGGCGGGGCGGGGCGGCGGCGCCAAGCAGGCAGCAAGTTTTGATGCCTCACACCACCATGTGCACTCACACAAACGGCCCCCACGAGCGCCATTCTTTGCCATTATTGTTTTATGTTAATTTGTCCTCACTCGCCCTAATCAATGGTAGGCGGGACGGCGGCGGTGAAGCCCGTCGCGTCTTTACTGCAGCCTCATTTAATTTTTTTTTTTTTTAAAGATCTCATCTATGCTGATACTGTGAAGGAGGGATGGGGCTTGGACGGCGCCTGGCAGGTAGGCAACGGCGACACACTCGTGCGCTCGCGAGCCCGGGCTGCCTACGCTGCAGGCGCCCGAGGTACCATGAATGCACCCTAACTGTATTTGTATGGTTTTGTGCAAACGTTCGTGGAAAGTTAAACCTACATAGCGTTTCACACAAATTTATGCGGAAAACTGCATGACTTTGTACAAATGTATGCACAAATTCGTTCAAATCACCGCACAAATTTGTGTGAAAAATTTGATTGTTTAACTTTGTACAGATAAAAGATACAAATCCAGTTAGTGTGTGGTCTTTCGCACTGCGCAAATGAAAACAAGGCGTAAGAACGGAACGGAAAGGCCACATCGGGTTTCACCCTCCACTACCCCCTCCTCCCGGCGCCCCTTCATCTCCCGACCTCTCATCGAAATGAAAAATAAATTACCCCTTGGGACTCGGCGCCCCCGAGCCGACGCGCCCGGGTCATTTTAATGCATTCTAGTTGTGCAGAAGGTCTAACTTATTAAGGCGAAGAACAAAGAGCCAAGAAAAATGATAAAAAGGGAGGTAAAAGAAAAGTAAAGAAACACTAAAGAGTCCACTTTCAAACTTAATTTTAAAACATTCGGATTTAAAGGCGATTCACACCCCAGAGCAGAGCTCACGTATTGGGCTGAAAATGACTGAACCTCTCTTGAGCTTGCAAAAAGTCGAGTGCGACTTCATAGTGCGACGTTGGAGTCAACTCAAGTGTCTCGCCGCTCGGAAGAAAAGTCGTTTTTATGCCGTATAATTGATCGGCGTGAAGCGAGCATAATCAAATTACGCACCCCTCAACGGTAATTAATTTGTTTACCTCTCCGACCACCTTTGCCTTTGCCGGGGCCGGGGCCGGGGCCGGGGCCGGGGCCGGGGCCGGGAGCGAGGTCTGCCGTGCCGTCGGCACCCGCGGCCCTCGGCCCCGGCCGGGCCCCGCCTAATGACGGTCCCGCAGGCAAATCGGGTCTCCTCGCCATATTTTGTTCCATCAACCTTCAATTCCATTACGCCACTCTCCTGCCTGAGCTGGTGCAATTCCAGCACAGAACTGCCAAACCACTCCCTCCTCCCTGGGACTTCCCCTAGCTGCCGCTCCAACCCCGCCCGCCCCGCTCCGCGCCCTGCTGCCCCTCCTCCCCCCACCCTCACACTTTACCCTTTTACTCCATTACAACACCGCCCCCTTCCCCTCCCCCCACCTTTCCTCCCCACAGTCTCCCCTCTGGCATCCAACAAGTGTCATCAGACCGCTTCCCCGTATCTCCCCCGCTCTCCTTAACCCCTCTCCTCCTCCTCCTCCTCCCCTCTCAATCTTCTTTGCCATTTCTCTCTAACCGAATTTGCATACGAGCGTGAAGAGTTGGTCGCAGCAGGCCGCCCTCGCCTCGCTCGACTAGAAGGCCCCGTCGGGCGGGGCGGGGCCGGGCGGGTGCGGGCGGGTCCGGTGCCGCCCAGCCAGCAGCCTGGGGAGGAGTGGCCAAGGATTTGCGTGAGAGCAAAGAAAGGAAGAAAAAAACAAATCAGCAGAAAATGTTGTAAAAATTAATAACCTTATTCATACCACACAGACATCGTATTGCATCAACTGTCAAAAGGGACCGGTGCGGCGATAAAGAGACGAGAAGAAGCAGGTGGTTGCAAAGCTCTGGCTGAGTGACACCGTGCAACACAGTGAAGTCCCGTCCCAGCCGCACCCCTCCCAGACCAGACGCCGCTGCCACCGCTGCCACCGCCGCGCCGCCACCAGCCAGCCGGGAGTAAATGTAGCAGAAAATATGAAAAGTAGTTGAATCTCTTTACGACGTTGGTTTTCTCGGGGTGGTATAGGGGCGGAGGTGCAGAGCGCGCGAAAGGAGGAGTGGGGTGTAATTTTGAGTGTGGGGGTGAGGATTGTCATTTGTGGGGGAGGCGGGGTGGAGAGCGGCGGTGCGGGGCGGGGAGGGGCGGGCACTGCTGCAGGGGCACAAGGTAGAGAGAAGGAGGGTCGGTTAAAAAAAAGAAGAAGACAGATGAATATAAAAGAGCAGCCCGACTGCCTGGTAGACTGAGGCGGAGGCGCAGGGCGGTATGGGCGGAGGGGTACGAGGAGGGATTGTCGGCGTTGTCTCGTGGGCTGTGCGCAGCGCAGCGCCCAGCGCGCCTTATTCAAATCGATGCCAGTTAGAACTGTATTACGTCCTTATGCAAACCTGGCTGAGCCAAACTCTCCGGCCGCAGGGGCGGTGCAGCCCGGGCCGGTGGGAGGGGGGGGGTGCATACGGCGCTGCATATCATTGCATGCTCAACCACGAGTCCGGGAGGAGAGGGGCGGGGGAGTCGTAAGGAAACCTAAGCGAACGCACTTTAGACGCAGCCGTTTCCTCGTTTCAGTCCAGTTATACTCTTTCCAACCGTAAAAAACACACTACTGAAGACTCTTGTTGAAAAAATCTCAATCCAGATTGGAATTGAAAGCAGATGATACTTTTCGTTGCAAGATATTTTACATTTTCGTCTCTGCGGGTATTCAATTTTCCTATATAGAAAGTGACGTACCCCGGCCAACAAAGGGAGGAGAAGGAGGAGAGGGAGGGGGGAGGTGGTAAAGAGGGGTGCAAAGCGGGAGAAGGCGAAGGCGGCTCGTATTGTTGGCTGCGGCCACTGGGGCACGGGGCACGGGGGCACGACGCGACTCTTCAGCCCCCTACACATAAAACTTCTGACCAGCCTCATGCCTCTCCTCTCACTCAACACGACAGTACAAGCAAGATGACACATTTCTTTAATGTAATTAAATGTCGAATTGTCTAAAATGTATCATCTGCTAAAAAGTGCAAGTGCAGTCTACGTTAAAATTCAGAACACCAGAAGAGCTTGTGCGACTATCACTCTTAAAATATTAAGGTGATTTTCACTGTAGGCTACGGTGAACTCTGCAGCACTGTAAGCTACGCTACGCTGAATGTTACTGATAGGCTACGGTAAATCAAGGTGAATCACCGTAGCTTACAGTGACATTCACCGTAGCTTACGGTTTGAAAATTCACCGTAAGCTACAGTGAAATTCACTGTAAGCTTTTACTAGTGTAGGTTGAAAAAAAAGGCAACACCCTTAAACAGAGATGAGGCACCAAAGGGCCTTGATGTGGTGTCTGATGGTCACAAATAGACTATTCGATAGGCAGGCTGTTGCCGCTGCCCCGCCCTCGCCATCGAGGGCCCCGCGCCCGCGTCCCCGGGGGCCCCTTGGGGCCCCTGCGCCTGCGCTCAAAGTGAAAGCGCGTCGTGGGCAGCGCAGCGCAGCACAGCACGGCTATAGACCTGACCTCCGAGTGATATATCTCTATACGCGGGTGAGAAAACCTTCCAAGTGGAGGGGAGGGGAGGGGAGGCCGCGAGGGGCGGCCCGGCCCGGCCCGGCCCGGCCCGGCGGGTGTCGGTACAATTATGGACGGTGCGTGAACCGAGTCGCAATTATATATTTCACGGAGGGACCGGCCCGGCGCCCGCAATATATCTCATGGCACATTGGCGCCGCGCGCTATAGGCGTGGCCATAAGGCCGCGGCGGCGGGGCCGCGGCGGCTGGCAGTAAACCTCTTTGCTTGCCAAAGGTGCAAGAAGAATAGGCTCGGAATGGAAAGGGGCGGAGCAGGGCGGGGCGAGCGGCCCGGCCCTCCCGAGTCGTAAGAAACTGCAATTCAGAAATAAGTGCTTTAAAGGGCGCGCGACCCTGGCCCGGCCAGGGGCAGGGAGGGAATAAAAGCGACGTGGGAAGGGGAGAGGGGGAGAGGGAGAGAGGGAGAGAGGGAGAGAGAGAGAGAGAGAGAGAGAGAGAGAGAGAGAGAGAGAGAGAGAGAGGAGGGGGAAAAATCTGAGCGGCGCGGCGCGGCGGCGACGGTGGGGCGGTACGGATGTATATCGTCCCCCGAGGACACTTGAGGAACACGGGTACTCAGGATCGGTGCGGAGGAGGGAGGAGGGGAGGGGAGGGAGGAGGAGGGGAGGGGAGGGGAGGGAGGGGAGGGGAGGGAGGGGAGGGGAGGGGAGGGGAGGGACGGAAGGGGAGGCCACCTTACTTCCCCGCCGGAGCCGGACCTCTTCCGTCAGGGCGGCAGGGCCCTGGGCCTCCTCTCAAGGCAGGCAGCCCCCTACCCAACGGGCAGGGCGTCAATGCTGGTCGTAAAGCAGCCGGCCAGCGGTGGGCGCCCCTCCACTGCCCCTCCGCTCCCCCGCCCCGCCAGGGGGGTTGGGAACAATATTAGCGCGGGGAACATGAGTGAAGAAGTCGATAAACAATAAGAGGGAGGCAGACTGCTGCGGCCGAGGAGGAGGGGGCGGGGGCGGGAGTGGGAGGGGAATAAAAATAGGAATTGTGACATCGGAAGGGAATATATGTCTGCTGCTGGCACGGGAGGGGTGAGGTTAGGGGCGCGGGCGGGGCGGGGCGGGCGGGGCGGGGCGGGGCGGGGCCGGGCGGGGCAGGAGGGGTGGAGGCCCAGGTACTCCCTGTTTCCACCCTCGCAGCTAAACGGCAAATCGAGTTCTTCCACTCCCGGCCCCTTTCTTCTCTCCTCCTTGTTCTCTCTCGCTCCCTCCCTCTCTCTCTCTCGCTCGCTCTCTCCATTTCGTTCCACTCTTTCTTTTATTCTCTCCCGCAGCTCGTTTCAAATCTTGATCAGTATCGGAACCGACAAGGAGCGTGCTGGGCGGGGCGGGGTGGGGTGGGGCGGGGCGGGGCGCCAGGGGGTGGATGCCTGTGGATGATATCGATACGGCGGTAGCGGCTGGCCGCGGTGATTGAAGATGACACGGAGCGGGGCGGGGCGAGGCGGGGCGGGGCGAGGCGGGGCGGGGCGGGGCGGGGCAGGCGGGCGGGGCGGGGCGGGGCAGGACGGGGCGGGGCGGGGCGAGGCGGGGCGGGGCGGGACGGGGCGGGGCGGGACGGGGCGGGGCGGGACAGCGCGCGGGCCGGGCGCGCTCGATCCGGCGCACAATGTCTTTATCTCCCTGCAGCGGAGCCGCACGCGTGCGAAACGTCACTTCCACCAGCCAATCCTTAGAGTTGCCTCGCCGTTTTAAAATTTCTAGAAGGGCGGCATTGCTTGATTATGATGGAATCGTTCTGCGCCCTGACCGGCTCTACGTCGCGCGCCCTATTACGAGGCCCTCCACCAGTCCACCACGCCCCGGTGGCCCCAGCCCCGTGCCTGTCGTCGCGATGAAGTCGCCCCGCCCCGCCCCGCCCCGCCCTCTAGCTCCCCGCGCACAGTCCCACTCCAGCCGCGGGCCCCGGGCGGGGCGGGGCGGGGCGGGGCGGGGCGGGGCAGGGCTGCGGGCACAGCCCAGCTCCCGGGCGGGCTGCCCCGGCTGACGAGCCGACGGACATTTTTGAAGTGTCCCTCGAGGGGAAGCAGCGGCAGCGGGAACAATCGCAGCCCAGGGTTAGAAATAGAGGGACGGAAAGGGCGGCGTGCGAGAGGGCTGGAGCCGGAGAGAGAAAGCAGCACGGAGTCCTGGGCCGGCTGGGTGAGGGAGAGAGTACACAGTATACAAACTCCTAGCTCACCGTCTCTTTCCTCCAAACAATTTGATCGCCCCCACCCAACGACCCTCCTCTCCTCGCCAAACGGAATCACTTTCCGTTAAATGAAGTGCGCCCCGTTTGAAAAACCGTGTATGGGCGTGGCCCTCCTCCCCCGGCCCGGCCGGCGCGGCCGCCTGACGCTGCGGTGTGGCGCGGCGGGCGGGTGCACCCTCTCGCCCTCGCCCCGTCAACGCCAAGCACTCCCTCCTCCTCCTCCTCCGCGCCGCACCCTGCTTGGCTCGGTTTATTAAGACCCAATAAATCGGCGTCCGATCGAGTTATCTCGCCGTGTCCACCCGCCGTGGCTGCGCGCCGACCTGGGCCGGCCCGCCCCGCCCCACCCGGAGATTAACAACGGGACTATCCACCACGATAACGCCAGGGCATGGCAGGGCGGGGCGGGGCGGGGCGGGGCGGGGCGGGGCGGGGCGGGGCGGGGCGGGGCGGGGCGGGGCGGGGCGGGGCGGGGCGGGGCTGGGCTGGGCAGGGCGGGGCGGCCAGCGCCTGTCTCCTCAGTGACCCGCTGCCACCCCTCTCTCTATCTCATCCATGAGAGCAGAGCCGAGCGACGCCGGAGGCGAACAGCATCCTGGGCCGGTTGGTTAGAACACTGTTTAATCTGTGTGCTTGTAGGCATGCTGATTCAACATCAACAGTGTGCTTGGACAAGCATCCTGATTAAACAGTGTACTTGGGCAAGCATGCTGATTAAACAGTGTGCTCAGCACGCGGATTTATCAGTGTGCCTACACAAGCACACTGTTTAAACAGCATGCTTGCTCAAGCACACTGTTTAAACAGCATGCTTGCTCAAGCACACTGTTTAATCAGCATGCCTACAAGCACACTGATTAAACAGTGTGCTAAGCACACAGTTTGATTTCCAGAGTAATAGCTGAGATGGCCATCGCAAAGTTTTGTCAAATTTTTCCTCTCTTCAAAATATAATGAGTACACAAAATTTTCCACGTTCATTTTTTTTTTTGCTGTGTATGCGACTTCCCTTTGCCCTGCCCCATTGGGGTCAAGTGTCCGGCCGGCCCTAATGATAAGTGACTAGCTGTGTCGCGAGATTTGTTATGGCCCCGGGCCGGGCAGGGCTGAGGCCGGGCCGAGGCCGGCGCGCGGGGCTGGTGGGGGACGCGTGAGGGCTGTTATACCGGGGGCTGGCCGGGCCTCGGCCTCAGCCGCAGCCTCCAGGACGACGCGGCGCGGCGGACTGATTGCCTGATTTATTGACCGCGCTAGCTCGGCTCGAGCTCGGGCTCAGCCCGATGGTATATTGATTAAGATCGAAGTGCTTAGCCGTGTCGCGTCCGTCAGCACCGCACTGTAAATCTGTTTCCTGAGATTCCAAGGAAAGGAGGCAGTTTTCCAGGAAAGTTCCTGGATATTTCCAGGAAAAGTGCTGGAAAATTATATACTTTCCTGGGAGTCCCGGGAAATAGATTTACCGTTCGGGCCCATACACACAGGACTTAAGTTTCGCCTTGAGGATCGCGCCTTACGTGCAGGCATATAATAATCGCCTTAGCACCATAGGGGCCTACGGGGGGTAGCGATAACGACTAGTCCTCAAATCGCCACTGACTTTGCACCGGCTCATCGAGGAATCACAAGTTAGGCGTCCCCTTCCTCAGCGGCCAGGGCACAGGACAGGGCACTCCCCGCCCCGCCCCGCCCCGCCCCGCCCCGCCCCGCCCCGCCCCGCCCCGCCCCGCCCCGCCCCGCCCCGCTCCGTCAGGAATAAATACAACTTTTTGTCTCCTCGAGGCGAGGACCCGACTCGGCTCCGCAGCAGGCTAATCGTACCGGTCGCCCAACGAATAAATTGCGGTCCGCAAGAAATGTCCCCGCAGGGAACCTAAATGCCTCGCCGGTGGCGCGCGGAGGGAGGGAGAGAGAGAGAGAGAGAGAGAGAGAGAGAGAGAGAGAGAGAGAGAGAGAGAGAGAGAGAGAGAGGAGAGAAAAGCGGAGGGCGAGGGGGCTCTGCCAATCAACTCGATCCTTGCGCCCGCAGCCCTCATTTACCGGCCGACGGGAGGATTTGCTCATTTTTTGAGATAAAAAGTAGCAAGGGCGCGGGAAAAAGGGAATATCCTCTTTTCGCCGTCTCCTTTCTGATGCTGCTGCTGCTGCTCCCCCCGCACCGGCCAGCGTCTCTCCAATTACCGCAATTACAATAATGATTCCTCGACTTGTTTAAGCCGCCAGGAGAAGAGCTGGGGTGCTGGGGTGTACAGTGGGATGTCCTTTTCTTCTGTAAACGCAGTGCGGGCGGAGCAAGTGCAGTCGAGTGGCGCACCCATCGCCATCGGCTTGCACAGACAGACTCAACCGAACGTAACGCCCGTGCTCCCATTTTCAATGGAATTCCCTTCAATGACCTTCGTTGAGTGACTCACTTTGCTCGGCGTAAATGAAGAAACAGTCGGGGGAAAAGGAGGGGGAGAGGGAGGGGGGGAAGGAATTCCAGCGTCTGCGAGTGTGGTAGCCTTTGTGCCCACACCGTACCACCCCGCCCGCCACCCCTTGCCACCCCGCCCCGCCCCCCGCCCCCCCCCCCCCCCCGCCCCGCCCCGCCCCGCCCCGCCCCGCCACCCTTCCCGCTTAGACAATGCTGCCAGCATCCCGGCGACGCACTATAAATCCGTGTCGGCGTCAAGACGTCGGCCTGTCGTCTCCGCACATCCAACCCCGTCATAGCGTTCCGGGAGGGAGGGGCAGGCGTAACCCACCCGGATCTCCGAAATAGAAATAAGCATTTATTAATTAATATCTGAAGGCAGCAATAAGCTACAGTTTTTTTTCACGCTTTAGCAAGGCTTTTGAAACAAGACTTATGGGATGAATATTCTCATTCGCCCGTTTCCGATGAACGTATGCGATCAGATTACTTGTCACTACGTATTCGTAAAGGCATCAGCCGGGGAATGGATACTGTCAGCCACTGCTCGCCAACAACAAAACGAGAGAGATAGGACGCGGCAAGCTACAAACAGAGACACAGTGAGAAGGAGAGAGTGAGAGAGGGAGAGGGGGAGAGAGGGAGAGAGAGAGAGAGAGAGAGAGAGAGAGAGAGAGAGAGAGAGAGAGAGAGAGAGAGAGAGAGAGAGAGAGAGAGAGAGAGGCAGCTGGCCGCAGATGGACTGTTGATCCTCTGACATGCCTCTGTCCGCCCCGTGCGGACAGGTCGCGGGCGGAGTGCTGCCACACCGCCTGCCCGACCCGCCCTGCCACTGTCACCTGTCCTAGACCGTGGCACCCGGCCCGGCTCCCTCTCTCTCTCTCCCCCTCTCTCTCTCTCTCTCTCTCTCTCTCTCTCTCTCTCTGGACCCAGGTATAAACCACACGCCTCCGCGCCCGCACGCGGGGTCGATTCTAATCGCACACTGAGCTGAGCCCTACCCTCGGATAATCCCTTTTGCAACAACGGGCTGCTAATCCCCCCCCGCGCGGGATGAGCGTCGAAATAATTTGTTTTGAACAAATAATGCAGCAGCATGGCAGGGCGTCGTCGACGCGACGGGCTTCACTACGACCCCACTGTGCCTGCCCCGCGCGACATGACAGTCGGCGTTGACATGACATGCTAACCCGCCCCGCCCATAAAAGGCACACAAACGAGTATAAAGCAAGTCGGTCCGCACTCCCTACTACCACCGCCACAGGCCACAGAGCGCAGTAGTAACTAACACTGTTAAACCAAATTGTCAGGTGACGATGAATACTGCTACGAATATTTCGTCACAAGAGCTGTGATGAAACGGGCGTCACATAACATACATTTCGTCACTTGACATGAATCATTCGTCACATGAAATGAATATATTTCGTCGCATGAAATGATTCTTTCGTCACGTGACACGAATCTTTCGTCACACTGTGATGAACCATTTGTCATGTGACGAACTTTTCAAAAGTAAAATTTAGCACGGACTTTGTCGTAATGTGACGACTTAAAATTTCGCAGTGAACTCGCTGTCTCCACTGCTCAACAGCTTTACTCACCGGCGCGGCGGCCGCAGCAGACAGCTGTCGGCGCGGCGCGTAGTGCTGTGCTGTCCGGGTCACGCGGGGAGTTGGCACGCGCGTGCTCTGAGGTGGGTAATAACGCCTGTCACGCTGTCGCGTAACGCCCTGTCGCCCTCGAAAGTATCCCGCATTGCGAGCCTGGAGGCGCGGGGCGGGGCGGGGCGGGGCGGGGCGGAGCGGGCGGGGCGGGGTGGGGCGGGGCGGGGCGGGGCGGGGCGAGGCGAGGCGGAGCGGGGTGGGGCGGGGCGGGGCGGGGCGGGGCGGAGCGGGGCGGGGCGGGGCGGGGCGGGGCGGCGCGCCGGTCAGGTCGGCGTGTACGGTGGTATTCGCTTCACATATGAGACCCCCTCACCAGCAACCCCCTCGTGCCATGGTCCCCGTCATGAATGGAAGGGGCGGGGGAGCGGGCATTAATTATGTGCATGTTAATAGATGGCGCCGCTGCGCTGCGGGTGACTGACGGGCCAAGGAATGCAGTGGAGGGGTGGCTCCAGTGATTGCAGTGGTGGCGGCAGTGCTGTACCAGCAGCGCGGCAGGCGGCCCGCCCCGCGGCGGCGGTGGGGCGGCGGGGGCGGCGGGGGCGGGGGCGGCGGGGCCGGCGGGGGTGGCGGGGGCGGGCGGGGGGCGGCGGGGGCGGTGGCTCGCAGGGCTCGCAGGGCCGCTGCTGGTGGTGGCGGCGGCGGCGTATGGATCCGGAGCTCTACTATAGTGATCTACTCGCTAAAAAGAAATCGGCGGATCTCAGACGGTTCATTTACAAAAAAAAGAACAGGCGAGCTGTTTTATTCTGCTCCGCTTAGCGGTCACTTCGGATCCATATACCACCAGTACCAGCACGTCCAAGAGAGAGAGTTTTCTCACTGGAAAAACAAACGTGACGTGCGTCGCGTCAATTGGTGTGACCATTTTTTGTCACACCACGTAATGCGACCTAAATTTACGTCACACCATGTGTTGCGACGCAAGCTCCATATACGGCATTACACATAGGAGGTCGCATCACAAACGTGACCAAAACTACGGTCACACGACATGATGCGACCTCACCGGGGGTCGCCCTTGCAAGTGTGACGCATGGCATATTAGTTTTTCCAGTGATGTCGTGCTTTTATTTGTATTATTTGGCGGAGCGTTTTTTCTTTTCTCAAACGCCGCAAATTCTCCTTGTGTCGCCCTTAGTTTTACGACTTACTGCTCGCGTTCACTCGTTCCGCGGCGGCGCGGCGCAGCGCCTGTGACAGTTGCACCTGCGCTCGGCCCCGGGCCGGCCCGCCCCACCCAGCACAGCCCAACTGCAGACATAAAGCACCAGCCCCCCGCCCCGCCTCGCCCCGCCTCGCCCCGCCTCGCCCCGCCCCGCCTCGCCCCGCCCCGCCTCGCCCCGCCCCGCCTCGCCCCGCCCAGCTCGGCAGGCCCGTTGTAAGCGATGCGCCGAAGCGCCGCCGCTACTCCATGGCATTTTCACGCGCCGCGGAAAAAGTCAACGCGGCCAGTCAACGTCGCCCGATGACTGCCATCGTAACTCGCCTGGGCCTGGGCGGCCGAAATGCCAGGGAGGAAAAAAATCAACGCCACCTGCCGGGCGGTGCGTGTCTTGCGGGTGGCGTCTGCAGGCGGTTCGCCGCATTCTGTGTCATTTTTTTGAACTGTTTAAGCAGTGTACAAATTCTCCTAATAAGATAGTCGAAGAGTAAGATTTTTCCAGTCAGAATGCACTGCTTCTCACAAAGCGTTACGGCAATTCGGAGGTGGAAATGGAAACGAATTGTGTTAGCATCGCTACTATCCTAGTATAAATTCTAAAACTGTAGGTTAAAGTACAAATTGAGTACAAATATTGGGCGCATAGTACAAAATCTGATCGGCACTGGGCGGAGCGTGCTTGACGCCGGAGCTCTTGCAGCTGCCGGCCGCCTGTGGGGTAGGCAACACGCCCGCACGCGTGCGCGGCACCAGCACTGGTGGCCTACCCCGCCGTCCGCAGGCGAACGGCCGGCTCTCTGTGCCGGGCAGAGCCGAGCCGGGCCGGGCCGGGCCGGGCCGGGCCAAGCCGAGCCGAGCCGAGCCGAGCCGAGCCGAGCCGAGCCGAGCCGAGCCGAGCCGGGGCAGGGCAGCGGGCGGACCAGCTTCACAAACGCCCCCAGACTCTTGCCGCGTTATGAATGAGTCCGATTAAATATCATTTAAAAATAAGAAAACACACTCGATTTTCATAATTTTGCAAAGCGGCGCGGGGCGCGCTGCTCGAAAAGATATTCCGGCGCGGGCAAACCGCCAAGGAATAATAATAACAAGAGCCAAACGAAAAAGAAAGCGAGAGGTTACGGCGGCGCGACTAGGGATTGTAGTCGCAGCGCGGCGGGGCGGGGCGGGGCGGGGCCACCTGCCGCCACGGTTGTAATGTTTGCTCGGGTTATAACACTCGTAACTTGCGCCCCCTCCTCCTCTCCTCCCGCAGTCCCTCTCTCCTAGTGTCCCACACGCCGGGGGCCAGGTTGAGGAGGAAGAGGGGAGGGGGGGGGGCGGTAATTCGTTTCTCGCCCGTAGCTCTTTTCGCGCCGTGCCGCGCCGCGCAGTGCTTTTTTCTTGGCTCTGCTCGGCGCGACTACTTCGACACGATTGCTATCGCGACAATGTGACTCCAGAAAGGCTCAGCAGCGCCCCGCCCCGCCCCGCCCCGCCCCGCCCCGCCCCGCCCCGCCCCGCCCCGCCCCGCCCCACGTGACACACACCGTGGCGGTGGCGTGGCAGTGCGTAGTGAGCCCGGGGGAAGGGGGGGGGGGGAGAAGGGGGGGAAGGGGGGAGTCTCGCCGCTGGCATCCAGCGCGACGCACAGCGCAGCCCTTTGAGATGTACTGCCGTGCCGCGGCGCCACGGGCAAGAGACTCTACACAGCAAAAATAAATAAATTGCAATGCCATGTCAAAACAAAAATAATATAATAATAATAGTCTCACGTGCGCGCTTCTTTTGATTCCATTTATAAAAGTGTTTCAGATTGTATGTTGTATTGTTATACTTGCGTTACGCTTCTTTCCTATTGTTATTCCGGCGCCGCCCCGCCCGGTCCAACCCGCCATGCACCGCGCGGCGGCGCAAGTGAGGAGGTGAGGATAAATCACATTTGACGTTTCATTTCGACGACGGCTGCCGCCCCGCCCCGCCCCGCCCCGCGTCTTGCCCTGGTGGTGCGACTTTGAGGGGAGGCCGGGTCCGGGGCCGAGGGAGTAGAGGAGCAGCTGCAGCAGCCCGGGGCGGGGCGGGGCGGGGCGGGGCGGGGTGGGACAAGAAGAAGGGTGAGTTATGACGAGCAGGACGCCTTGATTGATTGTTGTCTTTGGACAATGAGGCAAAATCTGAGAGCCGCTGTGCCGCTCCGCCCGCCCCGCCACTCCACGCCCCGCCCCGCCCCGCCTCGCCACGCCCTTGCAGTGGCACATCACAATATGCATGCAGGCCGGTGCTACCGCCAGAATTACAACCGCGGTAAAAAAAAAATTGTAAGTCGGGAATCACGAGCACAATCTTCAATCGTGCATATGTTTCCTCGCCCTCTAACACACACAAGCTACCTATCACTCCCCCCAATCCCTTCTCTCTCGCTCTCGCTACGCTCTCTTTCCGTCTCTCTCTCCCTCTTTCTCCGCTGCTTAGAAAGTTTTGCGACGACGACAACGTCTTGGCGTCCATTCGCGTGCACCCCGCGTGCAGCGGGCCAGGGCCACAGCTGCGGCTGGTTTATTGTGACACAACTGCGAGGGCGGGGCGGGGCGGGGCGGGGCGGGGCGGGGCAGGGCGGGGGGGGGGGGGGGGGGGGGGGGCAGGGCGGGGCAGGGTGGGGCGGGCGGGGCGGGGCGGGGCGGGGCGGGGGCGTTCTATACTTTTTTTCGATCAGGCCGCCGGCAGCACAGCAGCACACGCTGTCGGGCCGCATTCACAGCGGACAAGCCCGAGGGGGCAACCACTCCCCCCATCCTTGTGTACCCGGGATTTCTACTGATTGCACAAGATTTCTTTCAGATTTTGAGAGATTTATATGAGATTTCATGAGATTTCATAGGATTTATCTCAGATTTCATGAGATTTTACACGATTTCACAATATTTCAATAAGATTTCATGAGATTTCTCAGTTAGATTTCCAAGGATTTCATCGAGATTTCCGAGGATTTTATTGTGATTCCTTAGGATTTCATCGAGAGGATTTCGCGAGTTGTTGCCCCCTCGGACAGGCCGTTTCCTTACGCTCCGCGTGTCGAGCCGAGCCGAGCCGAGCCGAGCCGAGCCGAACAGAGAGAGATTCCAACTCACCAGGACCAGGGTACCGCCACCACCGTGCCGCCGGGCCGGGCCGGGCCCGGGGGTGTGTCCTTCCAAGTACAGCGGCCAGGCCGATGAGGCTGCGGGGCGGGGTGGGGCGGGCGGGGCGGGGCGGGAGCACAGTGGCCTAGCCGGCCTGCCCAGCCTGCCAGCCTGCAAGGATTACAAACAGAAACAACAGTCAAACTGCCGTACTCGCTCACCTTACTTACTGCGCTCCCACGGGGGGGTTATCCCCAACTCTTTCCTTCTCTTTTCTCTTTCTCTCTCTCTCTCTCTCTCTCTCTCTCTCTCTCTCTCTCTCTCTCTCTCTCTCTCTCTCTCTCTCTCTTACACTCTCCCGTCTCATTCCCGACGAAAGAAAGGAAAGCAGAGGGGAGGAAGCTGCGCTGTTCGTTCATCCTATCTGTTTTTTCCCCCGCCGTCTTAGAGACTGCGGCGCGGCGCGGCGCGCGGACGACGACACCGGCAGGGCAGCTAAGCAGCACAATAAAATGTAAACCCTTTTTTCTCCTTCTCTCTCTCTTCGGACAGCGCACGGCCCGCGGCGCGGGGAAAAAAGTGTTTCGCCACGAAACGAGACGATTTAAGTCGGCGAGAGAGAGAGAGAGAGAGAGAGAGAGAGAGAGAGAGAGAGAGAGAGAGAGAGAGAGAGAGAGAGAGAGAGAGAGAGAGAGAAGAGAAGAGCTGCGCCGGGGCCGGGCCGGGGGCGCGCGAGATTTAAACGAAAGATAAATAGAAGGCAGTGGATGTAATTAAAAGCGCTTACACTTTTCCACTCGCAGCGGCGCCGCGTGGCGGGGCGGGGCGGGGCGTGGCGGGGCGTGGCGGGGCGTGGCGGGGCACAAGTTGCCGTCCGGAAGGAAGAAGGAAGGCAGTACAGTAGTGGCGGGGCGGTCGGGGGGGGGGGGGGGGGGCACTCCCGCGCTGTTGTTGTGGTCGACGAGTCGGACGCAGCGATCTCATTCCTGCGCTGCTGCTATGAATGACAGCCTAAAAGCTTCTGCACTGTAAGGAAAACAGACAGACAGGGAAAAAATTAATTTTTAGACACAAGACTTAGTTACTAAAAAGCGGCCAAATTCCAATATTAACCCCGCGTAGGTTCAGCCAGCCGAATTGAGTACCACTTGATATGTTGTCATTGGTACAATATCGTGATCTTTACAGATAAATCCTTCGCAGGTTAGTAGTATCTGTAACACGTGTTACATGGTACCATCTACCAAAGGGTCGTTAACTCGGATATTCCTCCGTACACGGGCTGATATGACATCAAATAAAACATTAATATTACCCGAGGGGGAATTCCCTTCCGTAATACACTGTACACCAGATCCATGTATTTCGCTGTAATACCCGTAATGTAATACCGAAAAACATGAAAATATTCCCTTACGTGATCAAATATTGTGTGTAATACCGGTGTAATACAGTGTAATACCGAGTAGTCTGTACAAGATTTTCTGATGTGAATTCCCCCTCGATATTACCCATATTACTGGCAATATTACGTCGATATTACACATTTTCCCAGGATTTTAATGTCAGCACTTGAAAATTGCTTCAATATTACCAATATTACCTGTAGTATTCCACATTCCTCCGCGTACACGGTCAATCGGAGTTGACAACCCTTTGCCATCTACGATCGATGTGCGCTGATGGAGGAAAACATCAGAACAGCAGGGAGTGTGGAGCGATCTGGCAAAGCGGCGCGGTACGGGGCGGGGCGGGGCGGGGCGGGGCGGGGCGCCAGTTTGGAGTTTCCTCGGGTGCGAGAGAGACAGAGCCCCGCGGTGGCCTCTCGCTCCGACCCGCAGCAGCAGCAGCAGCAGAGCTTTGCGGCGCGCGCGGCAAACACATCGCTCTGCTTCATAGTTGTTTCAAAACAACTGGAGGAAATTATTTCGGCAATTAAGGAAATCGGAGAGAAAGGAGGGAGCGAGAGAGAGAGAGCGGGAGAGAGAGAGAGAGAGAGAGAGAGCGAGAGAGAGAGAGAGAGAGAGAGAGAGAGAGGGGAGAGAGAGAGAGAGGGGGGAGAAAGAGGGGAGAGAGAGGGAGAGAGAGGCGGTGGAGTGCGGTGGGGAGAAAAGCTCGGAGAGAGGGGGAGTGTTTGAGTTATGCGATTTGGGAAAAGGGGCCGGGGTGGGGCGGGTGAAATAATGAAAGGCTTCAGCAAGAAAAGAAGGCGCGAAAAAAAATAGAGAGTACACTTATCTGGAGAAAAATTAGCACGGCAATGTACGGGTTTAAAAGGAAAATGTCTACAATACAATAACAGGAAGGAATTTTCGTGGTCCCTTTGCATCACTTCTTTGTAGTGCTCACTATCTCTAACAGAATGAGGATGTAAGTTACTGATTGAAAACTGATTGAACAATGATTGATAACCATGACTGCACCAGGATGGAACCATGATTGATCCATGATTGAACAATGATTGAACACCCTAACAAAAGTTGAAATCCCAAAATTGTCCCAAAGTCCAAAGTTCCTCGAGATCCCAAAGTGCAGATCCCCTGGAAGTCCCAAATAGTAGCATATGAGGGAGTTTGGATTTTGCAAATACCTTTTGCTGCGAAATCCCTTTGAAGTCCTTGCAGTGCCACCGCTGAATCCTTGCCGCAGAGCTGTCTAGCGGTTCTAAGGCACCATTCATGGATGTAGCATACATGAAGTATGTACAGAATACACTATATTACTTCTGAACATCGGAAAGCAATGTGACCTGTCAAAAATCACCTAGGATGCTTCCTTCACCATTTATTTGATTGGACCAAAAGAGGCAAAGTTATCGTGAATGGAACTTCGGAGGGATTTCAAGGGGCAGGAACTTCAGAGTGATTTTAGCAAATGCCAAATCCCCTTCAAGTCCCTCAAAAACCAGAGGGACAACTTTGGTACTTCAGTGGGACAAATCTGGGACTTCAACTTCTGTTAGGGCAATGATTGAACAATGATTGAACAGTGAAGAAAAAATAATGACTGCAGTTACACTGTGGAAAATATCGTCGTAAATTTACAACATATTTTGTAATCACGATTTACAAAATATGTTGTAAATTTACGACTTCCCATTCTTGCTCGTCGATGAATTTTAAGTCGATACAAAGGACTTGTAATTTTACAATTTCAAGTTGTAATTTTACAACATTTATCATGGAAAATTTTCCTGTAACCTTTACAAGTATTTTTCACAGTGTAATTTTTCCAGGCGTAAGAGAAAGGACCTGCGACCGAAGTCAGCGGGCGGAGGATACGGTCCTTACAGTCCGCGTGGGCCGGGCGGCCTGCTCTCCTCAGCTCAGGGCGGCTGAGGAGGAGGAGGAGGGGAGACGCCGCGGTGGTGACGGAGCTCAGCGTCACGCAAATGAAAAACTGCTCTTGAATTTCAAGAAGGCGGAGGCTGGTGTAGGGCCCGGGCGTGGGCAGGGCAGGACCACGTGTATAGGCCTGAGGGAGGGGAGGGGACTTCCCTTGGCACGCAACGCTGTCGTGCCGCCACCAACACGCGTGCTGCTTGTACTTTTGACATGTGCTCCGAGTATTCAAGGAGATTAGCTCCTCAAATCCGACCAGGAAAAAAATAATCTTGAATGATATTGTTACATAGGGCGGTCGCGGGATTTATGAGTGTCCGCAAACGTCGTCACTTCAAAAAAATACGATTTCACGAAATCCTGGTAGGCACGAAGTATGTTTTAGTTTCATAAGATTTTTGGGTGGATGGTCCATGTAGAAATTTAGTTAAAAATTTCCAACCGTTTGAGTGAAAGTATTGAAGTTTTTTCCTCCCTCAATGTTTGATAAGCGATGTAAGTTTAGGTAACAAGCGAAATTTAAGCTCTCTAGCTCAAACGACTTAGAAGTTAGGTTCTTAGCAACGAATTGTCCGATCAGCTTGATTTTTGAACTCTAGGCTCGATGTGCAATGAGCGTAAGAACACTAAATTCACATTTTTATTCTGACGTGTTCTTTCAATTTTTAGTTTATGAATTACTGTGCAGTACTTGAATCAACAGTTCCCTAGCCACGGTCCTCCTCCCATGCGAGCCGCGCAGAGGGGGCGAGCCGAGCACCTGCAACCAAACAATACCGATTCGGCTTGGCTCCCTTTCGGACCTGGCCACCTGGCACTATCCTGCGGGGTAGGCAACCCGCAGCAGGCCGGGGAGGCGCCGCGGAGCGCGTTTGAGATGGGAGTGCCCAGTCCTGTGCCTTCTATAGTTCTAGGCCTCCGCTCGACAAAAGAAGGCCGACGGCTCGGCGGCTCACGCGTCCACCTCGCGACTTTGACTCTTTATATTAGGTGAACGAAATGTTGGACAGTCTACATGAATGTGTAAATATCAGTTTTGGACCTGCGGAAAGAGTTTAGCAAAGTTTCACGTAGGTTCGTCGAGAAGGAACAAAAGTGATTCGTAAAATGGTTTACGTAAAGATACACGTAGATGGACACCATTTCACGAATGAGTTTTGTTCCTTCTCGCCAGATTGAAGTCAAACTTTGCCAAACGATTTCCGCAGATATAAAACTAATATTTCCGCATTCAGTTTTCCTTGTCAACGTTTTGATGACTTTTAACAATGAGTTAAAGTCGCGAGGTGGACGCCGTCAGCCGACGACCGTGGCAGACATGGCCGAGGAAATGCCGAATGACAGTCCTAGCCAACAATGAGGAGCCGCGGCGGCCAGCTAGTGGTCACGTTCGAAACTGTCCCCGTGGTGCATCCTTTCGCACGGCGCGAAACTGCGATGATTCTGACGTGACCACTCCTTGCGTTGAAACTTTTGGACGTCGAGGTACAAAGCAACAGGCGAACTTTCTCATTGGTTGGAAAAAGGAGCGAAATAATGTTATTGGCCAGAGCCGACTCGGCTCCCCTTTCCACGTTTGTTTTTCCATGACGAGTCGAGTATTACCATAGAAACAAAGATTTTAACTCCAAATTTCTCAAAATTGGCCGATAACTTCGGAATGGCATTGCAGCGGTGAAATAAGCAGATTAAGTTCTAACTCTCTGCCAACTCTTATCAAAATCGTATAGAAAATTTAGGTTTTACATAAGGGGCCGTGCTAATAAAAAAAAAAAAAATCGCATCCTGCGACAAAACCATAAGGCTACTTCGTGCCTAAAAAAATAAAAAAAAAATTGAATTTAATCTTTTGCTGCGTTGTCACAGTTCTCTCATTTCGCGCGACAATAATAAGGCCCTTCCGTACTAAATTACGAACGTGCGCGCACCCGAAAGAACCGGCCAAAAAAGAAGAAAAAAAAGAGTAGGGAATTTGTTTTGGAAGTGAGACGTGTCCCGGGGCCGAGGTGGCAGCAGAAGGAGGGGAGGGGAGGGGAGGGGGGTGGTCATGGCTCACGGCGCGCCATTCTACCCCTCGCCTTCGCTGCTGCTGAAAAATGTCGGTGGGACTTCCCTCCGCACGTAGGTTCGGCCTACAGCAGGAGGTTGGGAGGTTGGGAGGGAGGGAGGGAGGGAGGGGCAGGGAGGGAGGGAGGGAGGGGCAGGGAGAGGGAGGGGGGGGAGTCAGAGGGGAGAAGGGGGAACCAAAGGGCGCCGTCATTTGGAACGCGTCAATTTTTATTTTTTTTTTTGCTGGCGGGAGGGGCGGCGCGGGGCAGGACGAGTCGGGCGGCGTGTGCCTGCCGTTTGACGAGCGAGTGTGTTCATTATTTGCAACACTCTGATAAATGCAGTCTTAAACACAACAAACGGCTGCAGCAGCGGGCGCGGTAGAGGAGAGAGAGGCAAGCAGGAAAAAATCGCCTGTCATCCATTCGGCGAGCTCAATATAAGGGAGCGGGGCGGGGCGGGGCGGGGCGGGGCGGGGCGGGGCGGGGGGAGGGGGGGACTCGCCGACTCGCCCCGCTCGCGGGCCGGACTGGACTGGACGGTGCGGTCTGCTGGTCCGCCTGGCCTGCCGCGGACTGGCCCGGGCGCTAAGCCCCTCGGCCAGGCCCGTCCCCGCGCCAAAGCCACGGGGTGATGAATTGCAAATTTCTCTCATAATCGACCGAAATAAATCCATTTTCCACACGACTCCCCAGCCGGCGCGGCGGGGCGGAGCCGGCCGGTCTGATTATGTACTCCCCAGCCCCCCCCCCCCACCCCACCCCCGCACGCACACACGGGCAGGGGGGGGGGGGGTGCAGGCGTTGTTTAAAAAAAGTAAACGAACACATAATGACAACACAGGAGCTTGACATTTCACGCTTTAATTAAAAAATAACGATGATGAACAGTCGTCTACAACTTCCCTTTGCACAAATGCAAAAAGTAATTACTCAGAAATAGTTTTGGTATTATTACTAGACAAGACGCTAAGCTCATGCCCGAAGAGCGACCGAAAGCGACCCGATAAAAAATATATACCCCACATTCTTTTTGTTTCAAAAACACTTTTCTTGTTTCTTTTGTTCTAAATTTAAGTGCTTATACAACAATTTGGCAACAATTTGGAATGGCAGCTTTGCTGATATTAAAATCTAGTTTACCATTCAGATTAAGATTATGTATTTAATTTTAAATCGGCCCAGCAAATTATTATTATTATTGGTAGTAATCGGCAGCAACTTACATCCCCTCCTGTATTCCACCCCCGCGGCGACAGCACACACTCCCCTTTACCGATTATCCCTACGGTACAGCAGAACACCCCCCTCCCCCCCACCTGTGAAAAATAGTCGTAGGTTTACGGGAAAATTTTCCATGAAATGCAGCTTTAAACTTACAATTGCAAATCGTAAAATTCGAGGTAAAATTACAAGTACCACATATCGGCAAGAAATTCATTCACGAGCAAAAAAAGTCCGTCGTAAATTTACAACATATTTCGTAAATTGTTATTTACACTATTTATCGTAAATGTACAAAGATATTTTTCAAAGTGCCCCTCCGCACCCCCAATCCCCTTAACCTCACTTTATAGCTCTTTTTACTTTTAGCTCATCACCTGCGCGGTGCACCCCCCCCCCTTCCCCCGCACCGCGCTCTTAGGCACACCACTGGCACGTCGTTATTATGTCAATCCAAACTCGACTGTCTTGGCGCCGTCTGCCTCCTCTCCATCACCCTCTAGTACTCCACAAGCGGCGCGTCACCCCCGCAGCCCGCGCAGCCCTCAGACAAAGGCTTTTCTGGAGGGGATTACAGCCCCCACCACCCCCTTGTAAGTTTAATATTTCTCCCGGAATGCATTCCTCATCACAGTGTGTGTTTTGGACCGCCGGCAGACAGCGAGAGGCAGAGGCGCAGAGCGGATCGGGTTTTGCCGAGCCAGACGTATTATGTTTGTGATGATTGAGCCCGATTCCCGCCCCCACCTCCCCCTTCCCCCCTCCGTCCTATTCCAGACCTGCACAGAGATTCGCACTGCTGCTCAGCTGTCATGCAACTTTGCAAAACGAAAAAAAAAACGCAGTAAAATAAACAAAAATGGTGGAAAATAGAGAAAATTTGTCACGGTCATTAAATATTTTAAAAAATCAGAGCCAGAAATCTTTCTGTAGATTGCATTTAGGGCTTGTATCGCGGTGCCGCGCAGGCTGCTAGCGGTCGGACACGGACCCACCCATGCCCTGAAGGAGCGTGCCAGGAGGGAGGAGGGAATAATATTGGCAGAAAGGGGTGGTCATCTAGGCGGACGGGGGTTAGGGTATGGGGAGGGCCGGGGCGGGGCGGGGCGGGACGGGGCGGGGCGGGGCGGGGCGGGGCGGGGCGGGGCGGGGCGGGCAAGGGGTAACAGTGTCGGATCATATGGGTACGCAGCGCGCCCACCCCGACTTACACGGGGCCGGGTGACTTATATGCTGGGGCGGGGAGCCCCGGCGGGGCGGGGCGGGGCGGGGCCGCAGGGCCGGGCGGGGCGCACCCCGCCACCCGGCACCACCCTGGCCAGCCCGCCCCGGCACAGGGGGCAGGCCGAGGGGCAGGCACGCTGAAAACCGGCCAATTTATGATGTCCAGCAGCAGCAGCGGCCTGGGGTGAGGGAGTAAGGAGGGGAGGAGGGGGAGGGGGAGCAAAGCCAGGACGTGCGGGCGCTCAGCGCGCACCCCGTCCAAACCGCCCCCGCCCCCGCCCCTACGCGCGAGCGGCTCATCCCCGCCGCCGCCGTCGACGACAACCCCCTTACATCACCTGACGCACCTGACTCCAGCTCGCCCCGCCCCGCCCCGCCCCGCGGCCTTCGAAACATCCTCACTCACCTTATTCCCTTTTCACCTCCTGCCTCTCGCCTCCATAACCCCTTACTTACCCCCCCCCCCTCTATTGCGTACGGGGGTAGGGCGCAGGAGTCGCGCGGAATCTCGGCGCGTAGAGCAGAGGGAAGGGAAGGGGCCGCGCTGTGCTCCCTGCTGCTACTTGTGGCAGCATTCCGCGGATAGTTACGCCACCGCCCCGCCCCGCCCCGCCCGTGGGCCGGATGCAGGTCGAGCCTCGGGCTCAGGCGCCGCCTTAGCGCGGCCGCTCGCCTCGGCTCCGGGCCTCGGCCGGCGCGCTGCGCTGCGCCACCACCCCAAACAATCAAATGGCGCGGGAGCGAAATAGGGAAATGGGGAGAGTAAGGAGATCGGCCTGCCCCTGCCGGCGGGCCGGGGGGAGCAGCCGACTGATTCCGAGGATCGCTCTCGTACGCCTGTCCTTGTCGCACTCGTTCAGCGCTGCCATGCTCAGCATAGGGCACCGCTGTAGGTGCGACAAGGAGGGAGGAACAAGAGCGATCTTCTGACTCAGCCGGCAGGGAGAGGCTCCGCGGTGGGGAGCTCCGCTGGTGGAGGTCACTGGCGGCGCACGGCACACACACACACACACACCTCCCGGCACACCGCGCGGTGAAACACTCGCTATAGGATATGGGAGTCGCGTCTGATTTTTCTTTTCCTTTTCCGATAAGGTTCCTCTCCTCTTTATTTATTTTTTTCTGCCATCCTCTTTCCCTGCGCGTTTTATTTTCGCTTGCTATATGTCGGTGGATTCAATTTTAACACGACCAGAGCGCGGCGCCCGGCCCCTGCCAAGAGAGAGGCGCGCGCGCACGCACGCGCGCGCGCGCACGCACGCACACACACACACACACACACAGAGGCGCCAGGCGCACCCGCAGAACGCACCGGCCCCGCCCATTGAGAGAAAATATATTGGGAATGGTTAGTCGTTGTCCGCTCCACTGCCGCCTCTATCAGCCCCGCAGCGGGGCGGGGACAGGGACAACAAGGCGGTGGCCCGCGCCTGCCCGCGCCCAGCCGACTGTCCGAGGATCGCTCTCGTACTCCTGTCCTTGTCGCACTCATGCAGCGCTGCCACGCCCAGCATAGGGCACCGCTATAGGTGCGACAAGGAAGGAGAAACAAGAGCGATCTTCTGACTCAGCCGGCAGGTCGGATCCCAGTCCACAGTCTGGTCCAGTCCGGCCAGGATTAAAAGGACGAGCCGCCCGCGCCGGCCGGCCGGCCTGGCCTCGTCTCTCGTCTGCGGCCGGCTGGCTTTTTATTTCGAATTGGGTCATTGCCGCGCGTGCGAGGCGAGGCGAGGGGCGCAGCCCAGGCCGGTCCTTGGGGCTGAGTGGGCGCTTCCCCCGCGGGACCCCAGGCGGGGCGAGGCGGGGGCGGCGGGGGCGGCTGGGGGCGGCGGGGGCGGCGGTGGGGGCCCGCTCCCTCCCTCCCTACCTGAAACACGACCGACTCCAGGTTAATGAGCAGCGACGGGAGTATGTTTGGGAAACAAATGAAGTCCGTGTGGAGAGCGAAGGGGAGAGCGAGAGAGAGAATGTGTGTGTGTGAGAGAGAGAGAGAGAGAGAGAGAGAGAGAGAGAGAGAGAGAGAGAGAGAGAGAGAGAGAGAGAGAGAGAGAGAGAGAGAGAGTTTTTAGTTTTATAAATGTTTTATTGGGGATTTTTTGTTACAATTTTGGTCCAGGGGGATGAGTTATTTTTGTTACAGTTAGCTGAAATCAGCTTGCATGCTGTGCTAATTGTTCGTGTTAAAAAGGAGAAGGGGACAGAATTTTATTTTAATTTTTCTTTTTGAAAAAATATGAATCAGAGAAAAAATGAATAAAGGCACAAGGTAGGCAAAATCTTGCGTTGGAGCTGGGCAGGTGGCCTACCCTAGGACCGGCAGGCGTCCAGCTCGAGTTGTCGTCCATCAGGGTTTCTGGTTGATGTCGATTTGTCGTCACTGGTGGTAAGGCATCTTCTTGAGGCTTGATGTGTTTAATTTAATTTAATTGATTTTTTTTTTTTTTTTTTCCATTCATTTTATATTGTAGCAAGTGCCTTGTTAATAAGGAATGTACTTTCAAAATTATTCGTCGTTGCAGTTAGATTTGCTCTGTGATTTTCTAATGCAAGTCTATACTTGGTTCTTCTTTCCAAAATTTGGAGATATGCAGGTGGTGTTGGTGATTCCTCTTTAATACAATTCATATAAGTACGATAGATAGTGCTCTTAGTTAAAGTGAGGATAAAATTTGATAATCTACCAGATGGTGTTTTAGGAGAAAATCCTTTCAAGGCTTCTTGTATTGTTAGTTTTGTTTCTCTTTGGTTAATAATTGATATCTTGTTTGAGGCAAAATTCCAAGTTGATTTAACAGTTCTACAGTGGAATATCATGTGAAGAATGTCTCCTTGTTCTTTGCACCATGGACAATTTGGAGAAGTGATTACTCTCCATTGTGCTAGCTTTTAGGAGTAACTAGAGCGTTATGCAGCAGTCTCCATGAAATATCGGAATCTCTTCTATCAGTTGGATATGAGTAGAGTGACTTCAATTTAATTTTTCTTTGAGCCATCTTGATGTTCCGTTTACCACTGGTATACTACTGATGACAGGTTTCAGACTTGCATAATACATTATTTTCTTGAAGTGGGGAAAAATAAGGTATTTGTTTTTATAGGGGGATTTGAATTGAAATTTTATTTCTTGCAGAGAGTCTTCATTTCTTCTTATCTTCTTGTCAAGATAAATTTTCAGCTGGTTGTAATTATATGAAATTCTTCTTTGGTGAGAAATGGGGAAATGGGATAAGTTGAGTGTCTTCCACATTCCATTTTGATCCAATAATTGTTGCATGTTATTGTACCCACAAACTCTCCAGTTAGGAACAATTTTTATTGTGTCTTCAAGAAGCATACTTCCATAGAGGGGCATATTTTTCAAAATGTTTATGGGGATAGTATTTGTAATTGGTTTAGGTTCAATGTTGTGCCAGGCAACTAATAGATTTTGATAAAAATCTTCCAAGTTTGTCATTTCAATAATGTCTTTCTTCTGACAAAAAAAGTGGTGCACAGTAGCATTTGCATACAATGATAAATTGTATTTATGGAATAAGTATGTTGATTCAGTGCTTGATGCATTTTCTTGAATTTTGTATGCCAACCTCAGACGAAGAGAGTTGACTTTAGCTTGAAGGTTTGTAAGTTCAAGTCCGCCTTTATCTTGAGGAGAGAAGAGATAGTTCGGATGGAGCCAATGCTTGCCCTGCCAGATGAAGTTAACCATTTCTTTTTGAGTTTCTTGGATGAATAACTTAGGAGGATTCAGAATGTTTATTGTATGGATTATAAGTGATCCCACTAGTTGATTGCAAATTATTTTTCTGCCTTGAAAAGAAGTTAATTTCACATGCTGAGACCATCTGTTGAGTGTTCCATTCATTTTCTGTTGTAGGTTTTGCCAGTTCTTGATTTCCCATTCAGATTTGTTTCCAATATATATTCCTAAGTATTTTGAACCTTCAGTTGACCACTTGGATTGCAAGGGTTGATCTCTTCTCTGTTTCCAGTTTCCACAAAAAAGCCCAGAAGATTTTGTGTTGTTGAGCTGTGCTCCAGATTGTCTGCTGTAGATTCTGTAGGCCTCTTCGATTTTCTCGAAGTCTCCATCTTCACTAATGAAAAAGTTAATATCATCAGCAAAGGCTGTGACTTTCACTTGTTTATTATTTTCATTGGGGATAGGATAACCTTTTAAATTAATTTGTTTTGATAATGACAGTCTTAGGAATGGTTCTATTGATAAGGCATAAAGGGGCCCAGCTATCGGGTCTCCTTGCCTCATTCCCATTTTAAAAGGAAATGGTGCTAACAATGAAGATCCTATCTTGATAAGTCCTTGGCTGTTTGATAGTAGTGATGATATGGCTTTGCAAAAATTAGGGCCAAAACCTTGGACTTCTAGTAGGTGGAATAGATACTTGTGTGATATTTTATTGAAGGCTTCAGTCTGGTCGAGGCTTAAGATGGCAAGGTTCGAGTTTGTCTTATTTGAATGTCTTATTACATTCCTTATCAGGTGAAGGTTATCATAAATTGATCTTTGAGGAATGCAATAGCTTTGGTCAGAAATTAACAACGATGGTAGTATACTTGATAATCTCTTGCTATAGATTCTTGAGATGACTTTATAATCAGTATTTAAAAGGGCCACAGGTCTCCAGTTCTTGAGCAGTAGTCTATCACCTTTCTTAGGTATAGGTCTGATGATTACTTTCTTCATGCTTTTAGGTAGTAATCCCTTTTGTTGAAAATGTTGTATGACTTTTAAAAACATTGATTTTATTTCTTCCCAAAAGGTTCTATAAAATTCTATGGGAATGCCATCATATCCAGGGGCACGATTAAGTTGTGCTTTCATAACAGATTCTTTAATTTCATCTTCTGAAATAGTACTTTCACAGAAATTTGTTTCTCTTCTTGATAATTTTGGTAGCTCTTGGTAGAGTAGACTGTTAGTTTCCACTTCATGTACATTAGAGTCAGAAAATGAAGATGAGTATTTTTCTTGTACTATGTTGAATAATCTTTCTTTTTTAGTAATTATGACTCCATTTTCTTCTATTTGATCCAACTCTATTGGAGGCTTGTCTTGTTTGGCTAATCGTAGAAAGTACTTGGATTGTATATTTGCTTCATTTGCTATTTGTGATTCTATAAGCTTCAGCCTGTTTGTAGCTCTTGATTTATAAATTTCAGATATTTCTTTTTCAATTAATATGAGTAATTTTTCATCTCTTCTTGACATGTTTTCTTTGGAGTTAATGAAACTTAGTTGGTTAAGAAGGGTTGCAGTTTGTTCCTTCACTTGTAAGTGGAGGTATTTTGTGTATCTTTGTGACGCCAGTCTGATTTCTTCTTTGAATTTGTCCCACAGCACACAAATGTCAAAGTTTGTTCTTTGAATTTTTTCTTCAAAATGCTGTATTATATTCTTTACTATTTCTTGATATTGTTTTGCTTGAAGAATTGTTGTGTCCATTTTCCAGTATGGAGGTTTGAAGACAGATTTGTGATGAGAGTTGCATTCTGACGCCTGAATGGTCTGAGAAGGAGGGTATTATTTTGATACTTATAACCTTGTTCAAGTCTTTGTTTTTAATATAGAACCTGTCTAGCCTGGACATTGGGTGGTTGTCATGTGATCCCTTGAAAGTAAACTCTCTTCTGGTAGGATTTAAGACTTTCCACACATCATAAAGCTGATATTTGTTTGTGAGATCTCTTAACATATTAGACAATTGCATTCTTGTTTCTTTACAGTTTCTTCTGTCTTCTTCATGTAGAGTAAGATTCCAGTCTCCTGCTAAAATGATAGTGGCATTTTCTTCTATTTTACTTACATACTTATTTATTTCATTTATCACTTGTAAAGCTAGTTGATTATTATGTGGCATGTAGGTATTTATAAGATGGTAGTTTTCATTTTCAAACTTGATGTTTAGGGTTTGGAGATAGCCCTTGACTGGGTTGTGATGACTTATTATTTCTGTCTCTTGTAATAAATGACGGTTAAATACAATTGCTACTCCGGAAGAAGGCTGAACTGGTGGGTTGATGAAGAAATAGTATTTTTCTGGATTTAAAATACTAGTTTCATGGTTGAGATTAGTTTCTTGAAGGAAAATAAGGTTACTTTTGGTGCTGTTACAATAATCATAGAGGGATAATTGTTTTTGTTGACTTACTAGACCTCTTACATTGAGAGTCAGTAAAGAAAACATAACCATAAAAAATATTACTTTATTTAGATTCATCTTCTGTTAATGCAGTTCTGGCTCTTTGTAGTCTTCTTTGAAGGTTTTGATTTTTACATTTGAGGATGCACTCATCCAGTTTTGAAATTAATATAGAAGTTTGAGTAGTAATATTTTGTGCTAATTTTTTTGAGTTGACTTTTCCTTTGCAGTCTTTCAGGAAGTCTCTGAAATTCCTTTCAGTCAATTCATTGGAAAAGAAAATGTCTTCTAATAAGGTATCTATTGCTGCTTGTTCTTTCCTCTTCTTTTTTGATATCTTGGGATTTGCAAATTCATCATTTTCTGAAGGATGAACGGACTCAGCCTCAGAATTGATTTCGGAGTTGCTTTCATCATGTGAGCTTTTGTTGTGATCTTGACTGTATTCTTCTTCATCTTCTGTGTGTGTGATGGTCTTCATCTTCTTTTGTTGAAGGTTTGGTTGGGAGTCAGTGAAATTGATAGTTGTCTCTTCTCTTTGGTTTTGTTTGCCATTTTTTCTAGTAGATCATTACTTGTCAAAAATTCATCTTCTAAGTTTTCACTGCCATCAGAATCATAGTGATTTGAATGTTGTGTTGCTGTATCCATATCTTCATTAAAAAAGAAACTTGTTTGTTTTGTTGTTTGAGATTGCTTCGGATTTGAATTTGCTGTGCTCGGATCCTCCAAGTCACCCCAGATGGAAGATGGGGTTGGTGCAGGAACAACTGCAGGACTTATGGTTGTGTTTGTTTCTGAAGTCAAAATTTTTGTGACTTGTGATGTAGTGCTCTCTCTCTCACTGTTCATGAAGGAGGGCGTGAACATTGTTGTTGGGGTTTCAATCAGTGCAGATTTTGCGCCTTCATCACTTGTTTTCTTGCTGAGTCTTGAAGATACAGATGTGGTTTTGGTAAAAGAATTTAGTTCAGGAAAGCTTTGTTGGAATTCTTGTTTCTTCTTGCATTTCTCAGAAACATGGCCTGGTCTTGTACAAAACTGCACACAATCTCATCTTTTTCAATATAGAGTGTAAACTTGGATCCAGTTTCTTTGCTGTGATTAGCATTCTTTGGGCATTTCAGGTGCTTCATCAGGAATCATAATGTAAACTGAGCGCCTCCACGTCTTGATATGTTTCAGATCGTCGTCACTGGTACTTACTCTGAGTCTGGCAGGTGTTGATACAATTCGTCCATAATCTTGAAGTAAAGTTTTCAGCTCTTCGTCGTCTAACTCAGGGGGACAATTTGAAATAACAAATTTTGTTGCTTCAGTGATGTAGCGACGACAAGGATGAAATTCACCTCCTTTGGTGACAATACCTTCGAGTTCGCACAGTTTGTTTACATAGTCTTCATTTGTGAGATATAAGCAGGTTCTTCCTCCACTCAAACGGGTGCAATAGTGTATATTTTTCCCTCCTATTATATCGGCTACGGCACGTAAACATAGTTCTTGATTTACATTCTGAGTGTTTTCTAAGACGACTGCGTACTTGCGTGATGGTCTGTAGCTGTTATTATTGTTTTGGTTCAGAAAGCTTCTGCTATTTGTTTGGCTATGTTGTTGTTGTTCTTGATTCTTTTGTTGGATGTTGTTGTTGTTGGTTAGAGATTGGCGCCAGGTTGGAGTTTCGCCGTAATTTGCACTTGCGGTGGTCTGACTTGATGAAAGTGAGTACTTGAGGTTCATTGTAGCTGCGGCTGCTGCATAATTCATTGGTCTTGAGGTTTCTTGGTGGTTTTGTAGTCTTGAAGAAATTATTGGGGTTATGGTATCATCATGGCGGGAAAACATGGTGGCAGCCCACCAGGGTTTTGGGATACGGGAATTTCACCCGTTCCCGATCATCCCCCGGTTTGCCTCCAATGTCACAGTTTCTGTAGCACTTAATTTCACTTTTAGTCACTAATTTGTAGCACTAGGGGTGGTATTATCACTAATAATCAGTTTTAAAAGAGGAGGATTCACGGACCGCTTTCAACTGTTCTCACTCGAGAGAGAGAGAGAGAGAGAGAGAGAGAGAGAGAGAGAGAGAGAGAGAGAGAGAGAGAGAGAGAGAGAGAGAGAGAGGAGAGCGCGGGGGCTTATGGGAAGGGGATGGATAGAGGAGAGAGTTGGGGGCCGAGCCGGCGAATTGGTCCAATGCCGCGCGCAGCACAGCGGACCTCTGACGGACTGACGGAGAGAAGAGGAAGAGAGAATGCGACATGAGAGCACATGAGAGAGCGAGAGGGAGGCAGAGAGAGAGGGAGGGGAAGAGGCGGAGAGGGAGAGGGAGGCGGCGGGCCGGGCGCACCTTGCGGGCAGGACAAACACGGTGCGTAGCTCGTTAGCCCATCACAACACGGCGGCGCGGCGGCGGCGCTGCTCGCGACAAAAAGCGGCGCAACGGTCGAGTTAACCCCGGGGAGGTACACAGTACGAAACAACATAGAAAGTTTTCAATTTTTTCTTTTAAAAAAAGAGAAAAATTTTGGGGCCGTGCGGTACAGTATATACCTCGGGCACTACCGACAGCCGGGCGTTCGCGGGCGGGGAGCGCAGGTGATATTCGGGCATCTTTTCCTTTTGGTACAGTACATCTCGGTCGGCCGCTCTGGCAATTAAAACTGCGTGCAATCCGACCACCGAGCAGCCGCGCGGTCTGGCGGAGGCGGGGCGGGGCGGCCTGGGCCGCGAGCGCGAGACGCTAACTTTCTGCACCACAGGTGGTTAGCGCGCCGGTGCCGGTCCGGGGCGAAAGATTGCACTCCAGCCACCCTCGCTGCCGTCCCGCCCCGCCCCGCCCCGCCCCGCCACACCCTCCTCGACAGCCTGCAGCCCCCCGGCCACGCCGCCGCCTCTCGGAATGCAGTTCAACTCCCCTTAGTAATTAAGAATTGTAAGAAGCTGCGCCCGAGTGAATCAACTACTCCCATAAAAGTAACTTTTTATTGCATTCGCGGGAGGAAGAGGAGGAGGCCCGGCCGGGGGCGGAGGAGCAGCGCGGGGGCGGGGGACGGGGGGCAGGGCGGCGGCGGGGCTAGGAGCGCCGCACGCCTTACGGTCTTCACGGAAGTCATAACGCTTAGGCGAAATGGTCCTTGTATACGTTTGTTGAAAACGTTGAGATGCTCCTTTCTGTTAGTGAGGCGGGGGCGGGGACGGGGGCGGGGCGGGGCGGGGCGGGGCGGGGCGGGGCGGGGCGGGGCGGGGCGGGGCAGGGCAAGGTATGGGGAGGCCGGCAGGCCAGTGCGCGTGCCGGCCGAGCCGGCTGCCGCCACCAGACAGACATGTCTGCACACAGACAGACAGACAGACAGACAGACAGACAGACAGACAGACAGACAGACAGACAGCCCGGCGGGACAGGACGCGACGCGATGGGGTGCAGAGAGCTTCGCGCGCCGCTGCTTGTTCCGGTTCATGTTTGAATGTTGTTAATACGCGCGCCTGCTGTCACCCTGGGGATAGGCAACCCCGCCGACACGCTCCGCATTACCATGCATATCGTAGCGTGGCCTGGGCGGGGCGGGGCGGGGCGGGGCGGGGCGGGGCGGGGCGGCTCCGGTCCTAAGGTGGGCCGCGCCGCGCCGCCCCGCCAGGTCCTATCCAGGCTGCCGCTCTTTCCTGATTACCTCCCCCCAGCCCGGCCCGGCCCGGCCCGGCCCCTCCTGCTCCTGGGCCCGCCCCCTGGGGGGGCGAAGTGAAGATTTTCCCTCCAGGACGGAGCGGTCGTTGTGAGGGCCGCCGCCGCCGCCGCCGAGGAGCGAGCTCTACTCTACAAGGGAGAACGGCCGAGTGCGAGGCGAGAGGCGAGGCGCCCCCCGAACGGTTGCGCCACCGGGCTGCTTTGCGAAATTAAACCAAGTCAGCTGGTGGTGCCTCGACTCGCCTGGCGCCGCAGCAGCAAGTATACACTATACACGGCCAGAGTATTTTTTTCTCGACTTGCTCTGCGCCTCAGCGGGGCAAGAACTATACGCAGGCGGGCGCGTCGGGCGCTCGAGGACGCCTCCTGCAGTGTGCTGCTAATGTCGCCGAGCCGAGCCGAGCGCAGCCAGCTGCAGCCAGCTGGGACAGCTGCAGCTGCTGCAGGTGCGGCGGCGCGGTGGCCCTACATCACGCCCGGCCCCGGCGGGCTAATTAACGGGGTACGGTACAGAGAGTCTGTGTGGCGCCTGGCCTGCACTCCGCCCCGCCCCGCCCCGCCCCGCCCCGCCCCGCCCCGCCTCGTCCCCGGCCGCCGCAGTGCTCCGCACAGTACGAGGGAGAGGACGAGGAGGAAGGGGGAAAAAAAAGCAAGTTTGGAAACACATGACGCCGTTAATCTTGAGGCAAACTCACAGAGCGACGCGCACAGTTATACGAAACATGTAACAAAAAAATATTATGTAACCAAACCTCTGTACCCATTAGTTTTATTGTTGCTTTTGACCTCCGTTATACGCAACTCGTTATCCGCCAGCAGCAAAAGACGCGCTGCTTCCTGCAGCAGAAAACATGTCAGACACGGATATACTCAGAGGAGGTTTGGCTGAATGGGGTAAGGTCTCCGGGGGACCCCACCGGGCCGGGCCGGGCCGAGGCCGGCAGCGCGACACGACGGGGCCCCGCGCCGCACCGCGCACCGCGCCGGGGTCGGGGCGGGGCGGGGCGGGGCGGGGCTGAATGTAGATTGTAAGCTTACCGCCTGGATGCCAATGCCGCAGCCGCCGCCGCCGCCGCCGCCGCCGTGGCCGCTGGGAGAGGAGGCAAGACGGCGGCGACGAAAATCGAAAGTAGGTCAGCTCCGGGGCGGAGCGGCGGCATCTTGCCTGCTTGTCGAAGCGCACAATAGGTCCACGCGGCCCCGCAGCGCCCCGCCCCGCAGCGATACGGGAGGCAAAAAGCCCGCAGCAACGCGACGCGGCAGCCGAGGACCGAGCGCGGAGCGGGGCGGGGCGGGGCGGGGCGGGGCGGGGCGGGGCGGTCCGAGGGATGGATGGAATCAATAACTCAGAAGAGACGACGCCACGCCGCGGCCGACGGGACGGGACGGCGACGGTGGTACGGAGAGGCATGGAGTGAGCAGCCACGCCGCTCAGCGCACAACACGGTGACATTCGATTTCTCGAGGAATAGAGGCGGGCGAACGAGACTCGCTCTGTATTCTCTTTGGGAGCCGATAAGGGGATGAGAAGGTAAAGCCCCTTTGGCTGGGGTCGGGCCGGGCTGGGGATGGCGGGGGGAGGGGGGGGGGAGCTCGCGAGTTGACGTGATGCTTTATCTATCACGGGATGAGGGACGCGGCGCGCACGGCGGCGGCGGGGTGGCGCTTCAGCTCGGCTCCGACGAAACCGAAAAATCCAATTTATTTATCGTCCGCTCGTTTGACCTGCTCGTGTAATAATCATCATAACTGACGATGAGGGTCCCTCGCGGTGCGGTGGGAGCGCGTGGCGGGGGTGGGCCCGGCCCGGCCCGGCCCCTGGTGCCTGGACCGGCCTCCGAGGAGTCTTATATCCCCGCAACTCCCTCTCCTTATTCGTCCCCGCGGTCCTCTTGGCACTTACGGGGGTTATGAGCCGTTAAACTGACTCCACCTCCTGCGCCGCCGCGCCCCGGCCGGCCGGCTCCATAGGCTGCACCCGTCTGCCGCCGGCCCCGCCGCGGACACGACTTATAGCAGTACAACTTCTGCAGTACCAAATCTCTGTCGAGTTTCAGACGCACAAGTGGGGGGCAGTCGAGGGGGAAACAACTCTGTAGATTGATGCACAAATTTCGTTACTTATTGCCAATTTTCCTAAAGTTTTCTGAATTTTTTTGAACTTTTATTATTGTTTCTGTTTTTTCTCCTGATTTGTTTTCCTGAATTTTTTTTAGGTACGCAGAGTGTACAAAAATATCAAAGTTGTTCCCCGCCCCGCAGTGCAAGGAAATTCCGAGCGGTGTCAACATTCGAGGGAATTCCCTCGACCTTGCTCGAGGCGTGCGTGGTCTACCACGCCGGCCAAATTCGTTAATCACCTTCCCTCCCGCCCCTCGCCCCACCCTCGCCTCCAGCTGGGGTGCGCCGCGGCCGCCGCGCCACTCACAGCCAGCCGCGCCTAGCCCTCTGCGCGGAGCGGAGCGGGGCGGAGAGCAAAGTCTGAAGATTCCGTCGCTGAGTGAATACAAGAGGAGGTTGACAGAGCCTGCTGCTCCGGGAGAAAATTACGGCAGAGGGAAACGAGAGGGAGGGAGCTAGAGGGAGAGAGCGAGAGAGACCGACACGAGCCGTCCAGAGCGAGCTGGGCTAGGCCATGCCGCGCCGCGCCGGGCGGGCAGATTCAAATTTAAATGTCCGCCCAATAATCCCACACAATTCCTCTTCCCTCTCGCGTTCTCCGCCTGCCCTTTCTTTCCTCCTCCTCCTCCTCCTCCTCCTCCTCCTCCTTCTCCTCCTCCTCCTCCTTCACCTCCTCCTCCTCCTCCTCCTCCTCCTCCTCCTCCTCCTCCTCCTCCTCCTCCTCCTCCTTCACCTCCTCCTCCTCCTCCTCCTCCTCCTCCTCCTCCTCCTCCTCCTCCTCCTCCTCCTCCTCCTCCTCCTCCTCCTCCTCCTCCACCACCTCCTCCTCCTTCACCTCCTCCTCCTTCACCTCCTCCTCCTTCACCTCCTCCTCCTTCACCTCCTCCTCCTTCACCTCCTCCTCCTTCACCTCCTCCTCCTCCACAACCACGGGCGACACAGCTCCGAACGCCCCTCTCCCCCTCCTCTCTTTTTCCACTCGTAAATGACTTGAGCGAGTTGAAATGATTTCCAGCGCCGCGCTGTAAGAGACAGTGCGGTCGACCTCCCCCGGAGGGTAGGCCACCCCCGCGGCTCCTTAACTTGCTTTAATTTAGACGGCCGGGCGGGAGACATGCGTCTTGTCTGGCGGGTGACACGGGCCGCACCGGGCCACCCTCGCCAAGCTGCAGGGCCCCGCCCCGCCCCGCCCCGCCCCGTCACAAGGAGTTCCCGCCACGGGGACTGCCCCCCCCTCCCCCTCCTACCCTCACACACGCATTGCCTCATTACCGTTATATACCCGCGTCCTCACAATGAGGTCAGCGGGTGCGCGGCCCGGCCGGGCTGAGCGGATCCGCAAGGAGGCCGGGACTGGGCCAGGACGCACACATTACCCTAATTGAAATAATTTATTATCCCGTCACCCTTGAGGGCGCGGCGCTGCGGCGCCCTGCTGCGGGCGGGCGGGCGGATGGGCCAAAGGCGCCGGGCCGGCCCCCTAAATCACACCCCAGCCAGCCAGCCGGCCGGGCCGGGCCCGGGGCGGGGCGGGGCGGGGCGGGGCACCCTGACGACGAGCACGAGGACGAACCTCCTCCCCCCCCCCCCCCCCGAAAATGTTGCAGCGCGGTACTGGCGTGTTTGTTTCTCTTTCCACCTCGGCCCGGGACCCGGTGGCCCAGGTGGGTGCGACAGAGACAGACGGCGATGTCTCTCTCTCTCTCACTCCCCCTCGCTGCTGCACTGCGGTGAGGGTGGTGGGCTCCGGGGCCGGGCCTGGTGGAGCCGGTGGTGGGGCCCTGAGAGTAGACCTTCCCCCCACCCCCCCTCGCCCACCCCCACCCCCCCGGGGGCACAAGAATTGCACTCACTGATGCGGAAGATTTCAGGTCGGCGAGGCGAGACGAGACGGAGGCGAGCTCAGCTTCCTCCAGCCGCAGCAGCCTGCCCTCCTGTCCTGTCCTGTCCACCCTGTCTTGTCTACCGGCGCGCGACTCGCCTGCCTCCTGCCTGTACCCTGCGCTGCTATGGATATTGGCTGCGGAAGGTCGACCGATGGGAAGAAAGCTGCCGAGGAAAAAAACAAAGAAATTTTTTGTCACAATAGTTTATTCAATACAAACAGTTTAGAAAATAACATGGTTAGACACTTGATATTTTTTGGTGATGCTAAGATGGCAATTTCTCATAAACGGAAACAAGGCAGGAGCTTGCCAATAAAGTCAAAAAGACATGTTACTTATATAACAGTATATAACACTGTACAGACTCTTTAAAACTGATAAACTTTGGAAAAGCTACACTTTTTAGCTTATTCAGCCATGGATAACATAAGGTAACAAAGACATGTTTAGCCCTAAGATGTGCCCATTTTCATTGCCTCTCATGATAATATTGAATATTATGAAGCAATTAAAATGGGCACTTATTGTGAAAATTCGTAACACAACAGCAAAGTACTCATTACGAAATTTGGCATGATATGATCAACCACATCTCACAACGAATGATAGCATTAACTTGGTAGTAATATGTGGCAACCGAGGTGGCAACACATTACAAAGACTTTGCTATGAATTTTGCTAGTTTGCACAACCAGTCGGAAACTTTTTGACGTATTGCAACAATAAACAATTAACATTTAAAAAAGAGGCTATACGTTTTTAGTTTTATTGCCCTAAGGGCAGGTAACCGCTTGCTAGACACTTAACAGCAAGAATCACAGGGCAAGAGTTTTAAGCTAGGCTGCACGAGTGCATACACCATAAACATAAACAATAACTTAAGGTATTTAAGGCGATATGAATTTAGCTCTCAGCAAGAAAATTGTCTCTAGAAGTCAATGGCCTTTGGTCTGTGTCGATATGCAGACTGATATGAACAACCGTTGTACAACATCGCATCCAAACATAACACAAACGTCTACACCTACAAACAAAGTCAAGCTACTTTGAGCGGTGACTTTCAGACTTCGACGCTTCATTTGGACCATATCTCAGACTTAAAGCACACAAAGCAGCCCTCCTCGCGTAGCACCGAGTCGCTTGGGGAGGAAGGAGAGCTCGTTAATTTAAACATTTGAACAACGCCTTGACACAGAACTGACGGATGGGCGGGCACCCCGTACCCCGTCCCGCCATCCGCAGCTGGAATGAAAGTTCGGAGGCACCCGGAGTGGGCGCCACCTCGCCTCGCACGCCATCCTCTCGATATAACAGGCGCCGGAGGCCTTCGGCAGTCTCGCAGAGGCCAACGAAAAAAAAAAAAATACGATTTCACGAAATCCTGGTAGGCACGAAGTATGTTTTGGTTTCATCACACTTTTTGGTGGATGCGGTCTATGTAGAAATTGAGTTAAAAATATCCAACCAATTCATTGAAAGTATTGATTTTTTTTTCTCCGAGTGTTTGATAAGCGACATACGATTAGGTCACAAGCCAAATTTGTGCTCGTTTGCTTAAACGACTTAGAAGATTGGTTCTCAGGAAATGTCCGATCAGCTTGATTTTTGAACTATAGGCTCGTTGTGCAATTAGCGTTCGAACACTGAATTCACATTTTTATTCTGACGTGTTCTTTCAGTTTTCAGTTTTTAAATTACTGTACATGATTTGAATCAACAGGTCCCCAGCCACGGTCCTCCTCCCCCTCTCCTGAGTACCGCGCAGAGGGGCCGAGCCGAGCACCTGCAACAATACCGATTGGGCTTGGCTCCCCTTCTGAACTGGCACTATCCTGGGGGGTAGGCAACCCGAGGGGGTCGCCGCGGTAGACAGAACGGAGCGCGTTTGGGGTGGGAGTGCGTAGTCCTAGGCTAGAATCTCCTCTCGACAAAAGAAGGACGACGGCTCGGCGGCTAGCGCGTCCACCTCGCGACTTTAACTCTTCATATTAGGTGAACGAAATGTTGGACAGTCTACATGAATGTGTAAATATCAGTTTTGGACCTGCGGAAATCGTTTTGAAAAGTTTCACGTAGATTCGTTGAGAAGGAACAAAAGTGATTCGTAAATTGGTTTACGTAAAGATACACGTAGATGTAAACCAGTTTTGTTCCTTCTCGCGAGATTGAAGTCAAACTTTGCAAAACGATTTCCGCAGATATAAAACTAATATTTCCGCATTCAGTTAAGCTTGTCAACGTTTTGGTGATTTTAAACAATGAGTTAAAGTCGCGAGGTGGACGCCGTCAGCGACCGGCCGTGGCGGCATTACAGTCCTAGCCAACAATCAGGAGCCGCGGCGGCCAGCTAGTGGTCACGTTCAAAACTGTCCTCGCGGTGCATCCTTTTGCACGGCGCGAAACAGCAACGATTCTGACGTGACCACTTCTTGCGTTGAAACTCTTGGACATCGAGGTACAAAGCAACAGGCGATGCTTTTCATTGGTTGAAAATAACCGCGAAATGGTGTTATTGGTTAGAGCTTTCCCCGACCCGGCTCGGCCCAGCTCGGCTTCCCTTTCCACGTCTGTTTTTCCGTGACAAGTCGAGCATTACCATAGAAACGGAGATTTTAACTTCAAATTTCTCAAAATTGGCCACCAACTTTTGGATGGCATTGCAGCAGTGAACTCAGGAGATTTAGTTCTACCTCTCTGCCAACTCTTATCAAAATCGTATAGAGAATTTCGGTTTTGCATAAGGGGCCGTGCTAATAAAAAAAAAAAAAAAAAAATGGGATCCTGAGACAAATCCATAAGGCTACTTCGTGCCTAAAAAAACGAAAAAAACTGCCGTCCTCGAGCAAGTAGCGTAAGAGGCCCCGGCCCCGTTCGTCCCACGCTCCGTAAAACTGGAAAGTTGTGGCGGCTAACTTTTCCCCATCACTCGTTTGACTTTGCGGGGCGTGGCGTGGCGTGGCACGGCGGTCCCGTGGGCGCGACGCGGCGCCCAGGGGTGGAGGGAGGGCCAGCTGTTGCTGCCGGGCCGGGGCCGGCGCCGGCGGGCCGGTCCGGCGGGCGTCGCGGCGCGGCGCGTCGCTGCTCCCGCACCTGACGCTGCTACCGCCGCTATCGCGCGTCGTCGGGCGCACCTGCCGCCCCAGCTGCCGCGGCCGGCGGGGTGGGGGCGGCCAGGGGGCGCGGCCGAGGCCGGTCGCACTTGTCGCCCGACCACGACGAGCACCAGCACCAGGCCCACGAGTCAGGGAGGCAGCCGGCGGTCGGCGAACCTGCGGGCGGAGAGAGAGGGCGTCACGTTCAGCACCCTCGCCTCCTCGGTGCAGCTTCGGCGAGGCGGAAACATCTCTGAATTTTTTAGTGTACACAAGTCATTGATTCTATCGAGCTTTCTTGAGTTATTTGTGAATTTTAATTAACTTTTAAAAACATTTTTTGCTTTGACTTTATCGGAATTTTTCTGATTTTTCCTGAATTTTTCCAATTTTCATTTCCTCTTTTGAATTTTTTTTTTTTTTTTTTTTTTTTAAATTTTTAAATTAAAACCTGTACACAACTTTCAAACTTGTTTCCCCCTCGAGCTTCGGGGTGCGCGCGTACACATCTATGCGGAGGGAAAAGCCACGAGGAAAGCGGGTCAGGCCGCGTGGTACTCACGCTCGTACGTCCAGTGCTTGGACTGCGGCGGCCTGGTCTCGGCGGGGGCGGCCGGGTTATCCCTGCGCGAGCCGCGGTGGTGGTGGCCGCGGGTGCGCGGGCTGGACGACACTTCCCTGGGCGGCCACCCTCTGTCGTCGCGGCCGTACACGCCTGGCGGTGTTCGAGGACAAGCCGGGCGTTAGGAACAAGAAGCGACACGGAGACACGGCATGCTCGGGGTGCGCGCCAGCAGATACTGACCGGAGGCGTCCTCCTTGCCGGAGTCGCGGCCCTCGCGGCTGTCCCGGCCGCTGCACGAGGGCGGCGCCGAGCCCAGGCTCTCGTAGCCGGAGCTGGAGCCGTGGTTGCCGGAGCCTCCGGAGCCGGAGCCCGTGCCCGACCCGGTCCCGGAGCCCGTCCCGGAGCCGGCCGAGCCGGCCGAGCCCGGGCCCGGGGCCGTGCAGCCCAGGACCGAGTCCAGGACGGGCAGCCCGCTCAGCCCGGGGATGCCGGAGTGGAGGCCGTCCGCGCTCACCGGCGTGCTGCTTCTACTCCTGGCGGCAGGGCAGGGCAGGCGGGCACGGAGGCGGGGATGAGGCGGGGTTAGTCACAGGTCAGCAGGCGGGAGGCACAGCCAGCAGCACGGCGAGGGCAAGCATGGGGGGCGCGGGGGCGGCGCGGCGGGCGCTTCGCTTACCTGGGCGAGGCCGAGTGGTCCGACAGGCTGAGCAGCCGCTGGTGGAGCCGCGAGGTGGGCGAGGCCGGCAGCGGCGGAGGCACCACGGGCTCCTCGTCCGAGTCCATGGGCGAGACCGGCGCGGCGTGGACCGCCAGCGCGCCTGAGTCTGCAGGAAACAGAGATCAAACGTGAGGGCCACCGTGGTGAGGGCTGAGTCTGCAGGCTGCCAAGGCGGGGCGGGGCGGGGCGGGGTGAGGACAGAGGGAGGTGAGACAGTTGACATCCTTCTGCTGCTGCCCTGATAAGAGATCTCTGCCAGTCCTCCAGTCCTCCCCGGAGCAGCAGCCCCGGCAGCTCGCAAATTAATCAGCGCTCGCGCGGGACTGGAAAGGGGAAAGTTTCCGGCCGGGCGCGCAAACTTTGAACGAGGAAATAATTTGCATGAGGAAAACGAGGGAGAGGGGGAGGGGCTGCAGACGACATGTTTCGCAAAGCGGCGGACAGATATATAAATAGCAATCAGAGGTCCGCGTCGTCGCAGCGGCGGCAGCCGCCTCATCAAAAGTCGGGAGTGTTGTGACGCGGGCCGGGCCGGGCCGAGCCGGCCGTGGTGGGTGGAGGGGAGGGGGAGGGTGACACTCCTGTCGAGTCACTCCCCAGACACCGGACCGGGACTCACCCATGATGGGCAGCACGTTGGCGGCCTTGAGCTTGGCGTCGATCTTCCTCTCGATCTCCTCGCAGTCGATGACGGAGGTGAGCGCGGCGGCGGGCGGCGGCGCGGGCGCGAGCAGCGCCTCCTCCTTGAGGTCCGGGTTGGACGCGCCGTCGGGGTGGCGCAGGTTGCCGTAGTAGCGGTGCAGCGAGCCGCGCGCCGACGCCCGCGCCGTCGCGTGCACGGGGCTGCACTGCCACGAGGTGGGCGCGGGCGCGAAGCCGCGGTGGCAGTTGTCGCACAGGGTGCCGTTGCAGTGGCCCGAGTGGTGGTGCGGCTGCTGCTGCTGCGGCTGCTGCAGCCGGTAGGGCGGCTCGCTGTAGATGGAGCCCGCCTCGCTGGCGGCGTGCTCGTGCTCGCCGTCGGCCTCGCCGTCGCGCTCCAGGTCGGAGGGCGCGCCGTTGCTGCCGAGGCCGTGCAGCACGTCCGACAGGGACATGGACAGGGACGCGCAGCGCGAGGCGGCCGACAGCGGCGCGGGCACGTGCGCGTGCACGTGCACCAGGCCGCCGGGCCGGCGCGCCGAGGACGCGGCCAGCTTGGAGCGGTACATGTCGTGCAGGCGCGCGAGCTGCAGCTGCGGCCCCGCGGGAGGCGGGCTGCCGCCATGGCTGCCGCCGTCGCTGCCGCGCCGCCCCAGCCGGCAGCACGCGGGGCCCGTCGCGCCCCCAGAGTGGTGGAAGTTGGGGCCGAAGCGCGACCGCAGCGGGCAGTACTCGGGCTCCAGGTCCGACGCCAGCGACAGCGTGTCTGAGGGAGGACAAATATTACAACTCATGACTCATGCAACCGAGGGGGAAACAGTTCTGAATTTAGGTGTACAAATGTCGTGAATTTTTGTGAATTTTTGCTCGAATTTTTCCTAAATGTTTGTGAATTTTTTGTAAATTTATGTGAATTTTTTGAATGTTTTTGTATTTGTCTGAATTTTTCTGAATTACGAGTTGTACAAAAATTTCAGAGTTGTTTCCCCCTCGCATGCAACAGAGTAAAATAAAACCGAGCATAGTTATTGTTTTTATTTTTTTTATTTTTTATTTTTTATTTTTTGCTATGTACCTGCGAAGGTCGATACTACGGTGAGGTTCTCCTGGGACAGCACCCGCAGGGGGTGCTCCTCGGGCCCGCCCTGGTCCACCTCGGGCAAGGGGTTCTCTCCCATGCAGAGGGCGATGTCCTCCTCGGTCACCTGCAGCACACACATACACACACACACACCGTAAAGGTGAATCAACTATTCACAGACCATCTCATGCGCGCTGCGGCACATTGCTGCCCGTCCCGCGCGGTGCGCCCCGGTGCGCCAAGTTCTCAAACGGGCGGGTCCGAGAACCCGGACCGCGTCCGAATGCGCAGGTGAGAGCGAGAGGAAGATGATATGCGCTTAAAGCATCCCACTCGCACCTGCGGTTTCGGACGCGTCTCGGGTCCCCCCGGACCCGCCCGTCTGAGAACTCTGCCGGTGCGTCTGCACCTAAACACAACACGGGACTGCACGCCGCCGCGGCAGACTTCCGAACGCGAAAGAGATACCGAAAGAAAAGTCAAGCTATGAAATCGACTTCAGAATCGATAAGGGCGGTGGTAATAAAACTCATGACAAATGCATAAAACCAGCGGAGAGGAGGAGAGGAGTGGAGAGGTGGGGTGGCGGGAGGGAGAGCAGCGGGGCGGGGCGGGGCAGAGGAGAGAAAGATGGCGACCGTGGGAGGGAAAAGGGGGCGTGCAGCAGAGAAGGGCACAGGGCGGGGCGAGGGGGGGGGGGGGGGCGCGGAGGCACGGAAAGAGGAAGAGCATGTCGGTGCAGAGAGGGTAAGGGGAACATCAGCAGCAGCAGCAGGGCCAGCCCGGTCCATTGCCATGTGCTGAGACGCACATTAACTGCCTCCCCTAATCCGCTCATGACTCAAGCCGGGGGAACCAGCCCCCTACGGGCCCAGCCCAGCCCAGCCCAGCAGCAACAACCCTTTCGGATCCGCATATAAACCACCCGCAGGGCTCTCTCCGAGCGGATCAGTCCGCGCCGCCGCCGCGCCACGCCACGCCCCCCTGTCGATTCCCTACTTTATAATAACACACGGCACTATAGGGGGACAAAGGGCTACTCGGGGCTACTCGACTTATCACCCCTGGCAGCTCGGCTCGGCTCGGCTCGGCTCGGCTCGGCAGGCCCGACACGACACGGAAGCACACCCCGCCCGCACCACCTCCCTTCCTCTCGCTTTCTCTTTCTCCCCGGCGGGGCGGGGCGGGGCGGGGCGGGGCGGGGCGGGGCGGGGCGGGGCGGCATGGTCTTTATCCTCCCTCGCGCTCCCTCCCGCCCTTTGCGCCCCGCTCCGCCCCTGCTGGCCTGGGCATCTGATTCCGTATTCAGGGTGTGTCTCTCCTCTGCCACCACGCCCGCCCCCGGACCCCGCCCCGCCCCGCCCCGCCCCGCCCCGCTACCCCCCACATGGCTCTTTGCGTCGTCTTCTGCGACAGGCTCCCGAGGCAAGACAGCCCCTCCGCTCCCCCGTCCAGGGCTGCCTGGTCACATCCGATGGGTTAGGTTGCCTCGGTCTGGACGAGGGACCGCCGCGCCGTGCCGTACCGGGACGGGCCCGTGCACAAGACGGATGACCGAGCGGAGTAGAGCTGCAGCTTAAACTGCTCCGGCTGTCACTCAACGTTTTGTGCAGGCCATCGACGTGGGCGTCGCGGCCACGCCGGGCCGGCCCGGTCCGGGCACTGTGACTTGCACGTCGGCGTTGCACAACACGTCCTCCTCCTCCTCCTCCTCCTCCTCCTCCTCCTCCTCCTCCTCCTCCTCCTCCTCCTCCTCCTCCTCGTCCTGCTCCTCCTCCTCCTCCTCCTCCTCCTCCTCCTCCTCCTCCTCCTCCTCTTTCTCCTCCTCCTCCTGCTCGTCCTCTCCTTCCACCCGCCTCCGCCTCCCCGTTCCGCCGGTGGTGTTGGCTCCGGCAAGATGGCAGGGCCCTCCTGGGGGCCGTTGCCTTCAACCGATGTCACTTCCACTGCGGCCGAGGCGCGGCGAGCAGCGGCGGCACCCGGTCTCCTCCCTCTGAGCCGCCCTGCCCCGCCCCGCCCCGCCCCGCAGCGGTGCTGCCACCGAGGCCCCACCGGGGGTCTTCCTCTCCTCTCCGACGAGGAGCTCCGCAGCCCCGCCCCGCAGTCATCAAACCTCCGCGCGATTACCATGCGTGGGGCGGGGCGGGGCGGTGGTGGGGTCCTTGAGTCAAGTGGCCCCAGCAGGCCCACGGGGGAGGGATGAGCCTCCACGGCACCGCTCCGCCCCGCTCCGCCCCACCCCGCCCCGCCCCACCTCCTACATGCATGCCTCACAGCCACCAGCGGCTGCTAGCTGTACTAGACACGTGGATAACAACAAGAACACCATGCTTCTCGCGGTGCCAGACCCAACAAAAACTTAAAAAATAACAACATAAAACAACTCCCATTTATGGTCAGTGCTCTACCTCAAAACGGCGCGCGGCGCGGGCGCTCAGAGACCCGCGCCCTTAATTAAGACTATCCTGGTTTTGTTTGCCGTTAATATTCCCCTACACTCGCCCCAAACCCCCCAACCCCACCCCCTACCCCCTCAGAAGCTCGCTGCGAGGCGGGGCGGGGCGGGGCGCGCCGGCCGTACCATTCTGTTTGTCGGTCTCTGCGGCACAACACGATAATGAAACAATTGCCCCGCGAGTTTCCCCCCCCCCCCCCGCCCCAGACCGCCCTGGAGGGCACGTCGTACCCCCCGCCCTCCCAGCCCAGCGCCCTCATTCCGCATTCAGGCGGCGTTAGCGGGCACCTGGCGAAGCTCGTCTGGCTGCCCCGCCCCGCCCCCGCCCCGCCCCTCGGCTGTTCGTCTGCTCCGAGGAACGCCTTTCGCCGACGGCAGGACAAGGCAGAGCAAGACAGCAGAAGAACCTCCCCCTCACCCCTTTCCCTTTCTCTGCTTCCCCCAGTAGTTGTGTTGTTCACCCGTGGGCCCAGCCCCAGCGCGCGGGGATGGCAGAAACGGGCAGAAGGCCTCTTACCAAGATTCTCCCGCGGCAGCGCACGGATTCTCAAGCAGGATCATTTTGAACGGTTTTACTTTATACGCTCTTACGACGCGGCGCCGGCTGTTCTCCCCGCGCCCCGCCCCGCCGTATAGGCCCGGTGAGCGCGGGGCGTGGCGGGGCGGGGCGGGGCGGGGCGGGGCGGGGCGGGGCGCGGGGGAGGACGGCAGGGGATGTGCGCGGCGAGCTGCGCTGCGGCGCGGCGGCGGCGGGAGAGCAGCGGGGCGCTCATTTGGAATTCACACGGCGTCCGTTCGTACCTGGGCGAGGCCCTCCTCCCTCTGCCTCCGGGCGGGGCGGGGCGGGGCGGGGCGGGGCGGGGCGGGGCGGGGTGGGGCCCCAGACATGATCATCACCTGTACCCGGCCCCAGCAACCGCCCCGGTCGCGCCAGGAATACAAGGAATATGCTTTGCCTCCCCGCGCCGCCTAGCCCCGCCCCGGGCAGGGCCGAGCAGGGCCCCAGGGCGGCCATGGAGTCCCGCCCGCCCCGCCCCGCCCCGCCGGGGGCTCTGGGGACCGGGCCGGCGGGGACGGAGGAGCGGCGCAGCGTAGCGCAGCGCAGCGCAGGGCGAGGTGCGGGTGATAATAAATAGCTGAGATGTGGACATGTTGTGGTAACGAAGCCCGGCCCGGGCCCCAGAGGGGATGGTCGGGGCGTGGCGGGCGCGGGGGACACCCTAGGGGGTTGCGGGGCGTGGCGGGGCGTGGCGGGGCGTGGCGGGGCGTGGGGGGCGGGGCGGGGCGCCTGCGGTGTGCTGCGCAAAGCCCTGGCGCGGCGCCCCGAGCCGCACCGCACATGTGCGCAATCCAATCGGAGCACGTGCTCGCCTCGCATGCCCCTTTATAAATGGGGACTATTTGTGAAAAGATGGCATCGGGAAATAGAGGATGGGGCGCACAGCAGGAACAACAGCAGGAACAACAACAGGCCTGCGGGCTGGTTGGTACACCCACCTGCAGGCAGCAGTCCACCATGGGGACAGGCTCGGCGGGCTCCAGGACCTCGATGATCTCGACGTCGTCGCCGACGTTGGTCACCTCGAGCAGCATGTCCTCGTCCATGTCTTCTTCGAGGAGGTCGCCGCCGGCCGACTCGTCCGTCACGCTGGTGCAGTCGCTGGCCGCCTCCGACGCCGCCCCCGAGGCGGGCGCGGATGCCTCGGGGGCGGCGGGGGCGGTCGGGTCGACGGGGAGCGTCGCCGGGGCCAGCCGGCCGCTCGCCGTCGTGCTGCTGAGCGACAGGTGGTCCGGTCGCTGCAGCTCCTTGCCTACAAAAAAAAACACAAAAAAACGACAAAATAAATGACTTTAAAATGTGCACAGCACGCAAACTACTGCGCAACTGCGTGCTCCCCTCCCCGCCCCGCTGACGGCTTTTTCCAGGGAACGGGGCCGTAAGATACGGATCCCCGCTAATCCCGCTTCGCATTCCTGTTCGCTTTTTGCATGGCCGTCAAGTCCGGCGGCCGTTGCAGCGCGGCACGCCAGCGGGGGGCATATGGGCCCCCTGCACGCCACCGGCTACCCCTGCATTCCACGCGCCCCGCCCCCCCCGCCGCGCCCCGCCCCGCCCCGCGGCGGCAAACGCGCGCCGACCACGACATCCCCGAGCCGTCCCGTCCCGTTCCGTCCCGCCGAGCAAACTTAACTTCCACGTCTGACAAACACGGAAACACGACTCTTTCGCGTCTCTCCGCGAGCCTCCTCTTTCAACAAGGCGCGGGGTAACTGCGGCGGAGATGTTCGTCGTACGCAAAATTAATCCTCGCGCAGCGCAGCCGGCAGCAGCCAGCCACCCGGGCGGAGTGGGAGGGGAGGGGGGGCAGCTCGACATTATGCGGGAGGCGGAATGGGGCCAGCACGGCACGGCACGGGCTCGGCTCGGGGGTCGGGAGGGAAGAATGCCGCACTCGAACGAGACGAGACGTTTCTCAAATTTCAAAAATTCCTGAAACGCTGCGACGGCTTCGGCGGTGCTGGGGGGCCCGGCCCGGCCGGGGGGCTGGCTGCCGCGCGATACATATTTAGAAGGGAGGCAGCAGGCAGCCGCGGAAGGAATGCGGCCAAGAAGTAGAACAAGCCGAGTCCAATTCCATACACTGCGAAAATATGATTAAAATACTACTCCTCACCTCCTGCGGCGGGGACGGGTGCGGGCTCCAGGCTGGTGTTCCTCCGTATCTCCGCGCAGCGCACCCGGCTGGGCTCCTCGTCGTGGCGGTGCCGGACGCCCGAGGACAGCCGCCCGCACCGGCCGCTCACGCCGCGCCCGTGCCTGCTGTCCGTCATGAACTTGGGGTCGACCAGGCCGTCGTCGTCCTCCGACTCGACGCCGGCCGCGAGGACGACGGCGACGTCGTCCGCGGCGTCTTGGATCACGCCCATCTGCTTCATATGCACCGTCTGGTTCTCGACCCACTTCCGGATCATGGACTTCTTGTGCGAGTCCATGAAGCCGTAGTTGCTCGGGGCCGGCCCGTTGCCCAGCATGGAGAGCCCGTTGCCGCCGGCGGGGTGCTTCTGCAGCGGGCCGTCCACCCACGTCTCCCTCTTGGCGTGGCCCTCCTTCAGGATCAGGGTCCGCGCCTCGACCACCCTGGACTTGGACACCCGGGGGCCGTCGATCCACCGCTCCTCGGCGCCGCCCGCGCCGCCACCCGCCCCGCCCGCGCCCTTCCCGCCGGCCGACTTGGCCGGCGACGACTTGGCCGACGTGACGGTCCTGACGGGCGACGACTTGGGGCTGCCGCTGCCGGCCTGCTTGGCGCGCGCGCGCGTCGGCCCGGGCGAGCCGTGCGGCCGGTGGTGCTCGGCGCTCGAGCCCCGCAGCGCGCGGCCCATGGCGCCGCGGTGGTCGCCGTCGCCCAGCCCGGGCAGGTACACGGGCGGGTGCTCGCCGTCGGTCGCGTCGTCGGCCGGGCCGACGTAGATGACGGTGTCGGCCGACTGCTCCGACGACGACGGCTCCAGGTCCGAGCCCGGGCCGCGCTGCACGTCCTGCTCGGCGTGCAGGCCGAGGCCGTTGAGGCCGTGGCCGGGGCCGCAGGCCGCGCTCTGGCTCGGGAACTTGATCTTCCTGCGGCGCATGCGGTGGATGCGGCTCGCGAGCTGCACCGTGGCCAGGGTCTCGGCGTACGCCTGCTGCTGGCCCTGCGCGCCCGCCGCCACGTGCACCAGCATGGCCGCGTGGCACGTGATGGGCGACAGGCACTCCTTGAGCAGCTGCGTGATGCGGTGCTCGCGGTGCGGCAGGTGCTTCTGCCCGTTGAAGATGGCAAGCAGCACGTGGCCGAGGCTGGACAAGGACAGGCCCTGCGAGGACGAGGACCCGCCGCCCTGACCCGCGCCCCGGCCCAGGTCCACGAGGTGCAGCCGGCTGCGTCCACCCGCCACTGCAACACCAAAAATGTCTACTATTTTCCTATTGCTAGTTTACTAATTTTACTATTTTTCTTTTACCAACTTTACTAATTTTCTATTACTAATTTTACTATTTTTCTATTACTAATTTTACTATTTTTCTTTTACTAATCTTACTTTTTTGTGTTACTAATGTTACTTACTATTTGTATCATGTCACTATTACTATTTTTACTCGTTCTTTACCTCACCCCTCTCTACTACTTTAGTAGAGGTGGAAGAACGAGTATTGTGCTCGGTAATGTGTAATTTAGTCCACACTTTCCCCTGAGAAATGGTAATACATACAGTTATAATATTATAACCAAACTGTGGCATTTTGTGTACTAATGAATCAGTAATAGATGTTTTTTTGAAGTAGTAAGCATAATTTTGAGAAAAACCAAGATTAAATTACGACGTATGTCGTGAGCCCTATCGCGCCGATACACTTTTTTTCAAATGCAGAATTACTGACATATACACTATAAAATATTATTAAATTACACGATACGACAAGTTTCGGACCCTGCTAAACTGGTAAGTTAGTTTCAAGAGTATTCCCTGTTTAATTAAAAAGTAAACACTACATTATATTGATAAACATTGAAGTATCAACACAAAACGGTAAATATAACCCATGCGCATGCGCGAACAACGCCATCTATTGACGTTACGGCAAAACTTCGCGAGCATAACTTGCAACTACTCTTCTTCCCCACTATTACTGATTCAGAACTAATAAATTTAATTACCATTTCCCATAATACTATTAGATGAGGTAAAGAACGAGGTTTTTCCACATTGTATCAAATATATTTGATGCATTTTCATTCCACTTGTTACTATTTTTCTATGGAAATGCAATATAAACGAGTACTCACCGCCTCCCTTGCCCGCCACGCTGTACTGGTACACGTGCAGGGTGAAGAGCAGGTGCGCCTCGTCGTCGGAGCGCGCCGCGAGCGCGCAGTCCAGGTAGTGGGCGGCGCGCTCGGCCGACGGCACCCGCAGCTCGCAGTGGTTCTGCAGCTGCGTGCCCAGCACCGGGTCGTCGCGCAGGTACACGCCCGGCGACTGCTCCGAGTCTGCCAATAGCACCGAGACACGTTTAAAAATAAACATCACACACAAGAAACGAAAGAAGGCAGCGCAGTGCGGTCTTTGACCTCTGGTCGCCCCCAGAGGCAGCCGGAGGCCCCGCCCCCGCCCCCGCCCCCGCCCGCACGTACGCCTTACCTAATATATATCGCCCAGGTATGTCACAAGCCATCGCAGAGGGGAGGGTGGGGGCGGGAGGAGAGGGGAGGGAGGCAACGTGAGCTGGGGAAAAGGGCTCATAAAGCGCGGACGGAAACTGTTATCTCAGCACTAAACCGATTTAACACCCCCTCCCCCCACCCCGCCCCCGCCACACCCCCACCCCCGCCCCGCCCCGGGACGCGACCGTCTGCAGCAGGCTGCGCCCCGCCCCGCCTGCGGTTATTACACTCCACAAAGAAAAGCTCCTCGCGCGACGCGCCGCTTGCTTCCCTTCCGCCCTTTCCTTCCTAGAGCCCCCTGGTCAACGGGGGGCGAGGCGAGGCGGGGGGGTGCGGTGGGGCGGGGTGGGAGCGCGCGCGATCGAGAACAATTTCCTCCACAGAGTGGATCCCCCTACGGCCGGGCCACAGTGCCACGCCGGCTAGACGACCATGAGCTGCGCGATCAGGAGAGCACCGGCCACGCCCCGGCACTCATAGCGAGCCCTATATAGGACTCTCGCTAACAGACCGAAAAAAAAAAATTGTTCAGCATTAAAAATAAGAACCGGGCTTCAAAGGCTACAGGTCGCGTACAAGCTTATGCGTGTACACGTTGTGACGCCACGTGCCTAGCTGGTGCCGACGGCCCGGGCATGGCGTGGCGGGGCGTGGCGGGGCAGAGAGGGCCCCGAAGTAGAGTAGCTACGCGGCAGGTCTAAGTCCAATATAAGAGGGAAAAATCCGACAGACCGAAGGGCCGTGGGGGGCTCAGCGGCGCGGCGGCCGGGCCGGGGAGGCAGGATCCTGTACAGCTGGCAGGCGGGCCCGCCCCGCCCCGCCCCGCCGGCTGGCGGCCGTCCCGTCCTCCCAGCGGACCCCCTGCAGCAGCAGCGGTCCAGTCCAGCCGAGCGGCAAACTTTGCGAGCGGCTGACTTTAATTGTTTCCCCAGCGCAAAGACGCGCGGCGCGATTCACAACTTGCCCTCTCCTTCCTCCTCTTCCGCCCAGCCCCCCTTTACTTTGCCTTCAGGAGCGCCGTCTCCCCCCCCCCCTTCCCTTTCTACGATTCCGAAAACTCTTATCGTGGGGTAATTATTGGATTAGCGAGATAGCCATATGTTGCTGCTGCTGCTGCTGCTTTCGCTCGAGCTTTTCTTGTCTTGTCCGCCTAATCGGGCGATAGCGCCGGCCCTAGAGGCTTACCAAGCAGGCCCTGCCCCGCCGTGCCAACTTTTCCGCAGCTAAGCAGACCCCGGCCCCGTCCTCAACGTGACGGGGAGGGGATAGTGCACGGCGCAGATATACAGCGTGGGGTCGGTCGTGAGTGCGGGAAAGTCTGGCGTTTAGCGGACATAGAAGTACGTAGTAAAAATTTCTAATTAAAACAAAATCTTTGCCTTGAAAACGTCCGGAGGTTTAAATATTTTTAAGCCCCCGTTGAGGTTTCGAAACGCCCAAAAAGGGATATCTTATGAGTGAGCAATTTTTCCAGCCAACACCTAAAAAACTCCAACCGAAGCGAGAAAGATTGAGAAAACAATTGGAGTAGGTGGGAATTGAACTAGAGTCCTCCGGCTGACACTCGGGTGCTCTAACGACTGTGCTACAGAGCCACATGGAGCGGAGCACGTCCGTCTACAAACTCTCTGCGCTGTTCCATTTCGCTTAGAAAATTTTTTAAGTGTTGGTTCGTAAACTTGTTCACACAAGATGTCATTTTTGGGCATTTTGAAGCCTGGACAACAACGTATTAAAAGCTGTGGAAAAATTATTTTGAGGTCGAGTGAAGGTACACCACATTGCGGTCGGGACTTGCGCCGAGAGGGCTTTCCCTTCGAGGTGCCGGCCGGACCGGACCCATCCCTGATGGCTACACTGGAAATCCAAGTGTACGAATGTCGCTCACTTGTAGGTGAGCAAATAAAGTCACTCACCTACCTGTAGGTGAGCGAACAACCATTCACTCACTTGTAGGTGAGCGAATAACCATTCACTCACTTATACCTACAAGTGACCGAATAGTTATTTGCTCACGTACAAGTGAGTGAATTTATTCGCTCACCTACAAGTGAGCGCCATTCGTACACTTGTAGATGTCCATGCACCTACCGTGGGCGTGCGCGGCGAGCAGGTCCCGCAGCGGCTGGCGGCCGCCGCTCGCGGCCTCCACGGCGGACACCCGCACGGAGAAGCGCGCATTGCCGCGGTTCTTGAGCTCGGCGATGCCGCGGAACAGCCACGCGATGGCGCACGGCGCGGCGCCCAGCGTCGCGGCGCTGCCCGGCGTCCCCAGCATGGTGCGCGCGGCGCCTGAAAGAGAAAAACAATGAGGATGAGTAAGAGAACACTGTAAAAAATATCATCGTACAGTTTCCACTTTTAGCGTATTTTGTGATTTAGGAATGATGTTGTTGATTCATGATCGGCATCGTAAATTAACGAAAGCCAGTTTGTGCTCGTTTAAGACCGACAAGTCGATACCAAGTGTCTATTCAATTTTGTAATTTTAAAAATTCATATCGTAGCTTTACGACATTTCTCATGGAAAATTTTCCCGTAAAACTTGCAAAGATTTCTCACAGTGAACGAAGAAAATGAGATAAAGCTCGGGGTCCAGGCCGGGCCAGGCGGGGGGAGACGGAGCGGAGGGCGCCCGGGAGGTAGGCAGCGGCGCGACAGCCGCGCGGGCGTGCTGCCTACCTCCCAGGCGCGCTGCAGCCCAGCCCAGCCCAGCGGAGCGGAGCAGCGCGCCGCGCGGCCGGGAGAGGAGGCTGATTTACTGCAACCTGTCTCCTCCTCTCTTTTTCCCTCGTCGCAGACTGCATTCTTGGACGCACATATTTATTTCCCTCCCTGAGAAGACGTGCCCTGCTGCTGCTGCTGCGCCCGTGGCGTTGCAGCAGGGAAAACAGCAGTAGTCCCAATTCCAGCCATCCTGAGGGCCCTCCTCTTTCCTTCACTGATGAGTGCGATGTAGTTCACAGTGAGCGCTCTCTCTCTCTCTCTCTCTCTCTCTCTCTCTCTCTCTCTCTCTCTCTCTCTCTCTCTCTCTCTCTCTCTACTTTCCCGTCGCTTCCTCAACCTTCGTCACTACACACGACACGCCCAGGGCGGGCCCCACTGTGCAGCTCTGTCTGCAGGCTGATTCCGCAGACGCGTTTCGTCGCGGTGTCTCGCTCGCACTCTCCACGGTTAAAAAAGTTTCATGTATTTCAAGACCCGGTCTTGGATCTTATGGAGAACGCCAATGGCATCCAAGACCGGGTCTTGAAATAAAAGAAACTTTTTTTACCGTGTCAAGGATTTTTCAGTATAGGTGCGAGCGAGACGGAGCGACGAAACGCCTTTTGCGTAATCATCCTACTGGCCTGCAGCCGTGCTGTAGGCTTAGGCTCCCGCTGGTGGTGGGTGACCTCGGGGCGGAGCGGAGATAGGCGCCTCGCCTCCTCCTGCAACTACCCCTTCTTCTCCTCCTCCTCCTCCTCCTCCTCCTCCTCCTCCTCCTCCTCCTCCTCCTCCTCCTCCTCCTCCTCCTCCTCCTCCTCCAGCGGCCCGGCGGGCGCCTGGCGCGCAAATGACGCTCGCGTGCGTGAAATATCGCACGCGCGTGTCACTGCTCGCGGCGCCTCGCTGCGGCGCAGGTGCACCGGAGGCGCGCCGTCCTGGAGGAGCAGGAGGAGGAGGAGGAGGAGGGGGGGGAGGAGGAGGAGCACGGGGAGGAGGAGGAGGAGGAGGAGCAGGAGGAGGGGCAGGAGGAGGCAGGAGGAGGGCAGGAGGAGGGGCAGGAGGAGGGGCAGGAGGAGGGGCAGGAGGAGGAGCAGGAGGAGGGGGAGGAGGAGGGGCAGGAGGAGGGGCAGGAGGAGGGGCAGGAGGAGGAGCAGCGGCTGCAGCACCCACAGCGACGAGAACGAGAAAGTAGGAGGAGGACAACGACCTCCTGGCGTTATCGTACTTAAAATACGGCAGCACACAGGAATGTGAACGCATACGACACTGAACTTTCCAGATTGCCTCCAGGTTACAGGACGTTACGAAATCGCGCACATGCTAAAACACATATGTGTTTCTGCCTCTGCCTGTCCTAGTACGGATTCGTTTCACTCACGACTTTCTATACTCCCCGCCAACTGTACTCTCTCCTCTGTAGTTGTTTCTTTTTCCTTTGTATTTTTTTTTTAGATATCGCACACGTGCATCCGCCCCTACGGACCGCCCCGCCCTGCCTCCCACTCCTCCTCGGCCCTCCGGATGCAGAAACCTTTCACCCTCGCCCTCTAGCCCGAGCACTGGCCCGGCCAGGCCCGGCCGCGCCCTGGAGTGCTGGCTGCGCTGGGTTGGGCTGCCGCCCCCCACCCCCCCTCTACCCCCCTGCCGGCTTTTATGGGCCGGTTTCGATTTCACGAGTTGCGGAGGGGATCACACATGGTTACGGCTTTTATTCCTCAAACACGGAAATTACCAAGGGTGAGAGGGGAAGAGTGAAGCAGCGGGAGCCGGGCCGAGACGGGAGCAAGGGAAAGGCGTGGCGGCGGGGTAGGGTGGGGCGGGGTGGGGCGGGGCGGGGTGCGGCGGCGAAGGGGCGGGGCGGGGCGGGGCGGGGTGCGGCGGCGAAGGGGCGCTCGGTTCACACTGCAGCTCTTCTCCGCCGGCGGCTGCTGGCGCTTAGCCACCCCACAATCATGAAAAAGTAAAATAAGTGGAGAGGAGTTTCATTGCTTTACTTTCGCGCGTGGAAAAGGAGAGCACCAGGGAAAATCGTAGGGTGCGGCGGGGTAGAAAAAAACGATATAAAGAGGGAGCACAAACACCAGAAGAAAAAACATAAGTAGGGGAGGATTTGCAGATCCCGGCCCGGCGGCGCGGTGATGCGAGTCGACGGCCGAATGTCGCCGCGCCGCGCCTCGCGCTCCAGCTGTAAGTGGCGTAAATGCGTAAATCGCTCCGGACGCTTTTGGAGTGCAGGCGGGGCGGGGCGGGGCGGGGCGGGGCGCCACTGCAGAGCGGCTGAGCCGGGCACCGGGATTAGCAGGCCGGGCGGGGCGGGGCGGGGCGGGGCGGGGCGGGGCGGGGCGACCACCGGCTGATTTACATAAACAGAAGGGGGAGCAGGAGGACGGAGAGATGGAGCGCGAGATAGGCAAAAGGAACGGAGGAGGAGGAGGAAGTGGAGGAGGAAGCGAACAGGGTGCAGGCGGGGCGGGGCGGGGCGGGGCGGGGCGGGGCGGGAGCGGCAGCCGAGCGGCGGCGCGGTGCGGCGCGGCGCAGGACTATCGCAAAAAGCGATTCGCCAAAGTCAGAATAAACAGTGAAATCTGCGCTGCAGATCAGCCGGGAGTTTGGGAGGCCCGCAGGGCTTTTCGGCCAAGAGGAAAACTTTACCGCCGGGCCGGGCCGGGCCGGGCGGCGCGCGGGAGGGGCGGCAATGGTGCGGAGGCGGGGGGATAGGGGTGAGTCCTGCGCCCGGCCCGGCCCGGGCCCTGCCTGCGCCTTCTCAAAGGGGCTTCTTTAGGCATTCTAAACTGTCAAAGATCAATGGGATGGTGGGCACGGCGGGGCGGGGCGGGGCGGGGCGGGGCGGGGCGCTGCTCTCCAGACAGACGTCACCCCGCCCCGCCCCGTCCGCTGCTAAAGGTTTCCTATACCGCCCCCGACTCCCCCGACCCGACCCGTACCGGCGCAGAACATGCACCGCGGAGCATTAGGGCGGAGAGAGGGTCCGGACAACGAGGCCCCGCCCCGCCCCGCCCCGCCCCGCCCCGCCCCGCCCCGCCCCGCCCGGGCTACACGACGGTCCATTTATTTCCCGTTACTTCACCGCCAGGCCCCGCGGTACGCTCGGGTTCAAGAGCCGGACCCGGCCAGGCCGCGTCACTGAGACTTGTGTCTCATGTCCATGCGGCGGGCAGGGCGGGGCGGGGCGGGGCGCGGGGCTCATCACGGCGAGGAGTAGGCTGCTGCCACGCCCGGCCGCTAATTTTAAAACCGTATAGTGGATTTCGACCCCATTTCTAACTTCAAAATACAGCCGTCAAGTTAGGGACACTGCGAAAAATATTTCCGTACATGTACGATATTTTTTGTAATTTACCATTTACAAAATGAGTCGTACATATCCAACCTCCCACTCTTGATCGTCATTCGATTCCAAGTCGATACGCAGTGCTTGTACATTTACAATCTAGGATTGTCATTGTACGACATCTTCCATGGAAAATTTTCCCGTACCCTGTACGACATTTTCTGACAGTGGATGGGATCGAAATCCAGGAGGGTTTCAAAATTATCTGCCCGGCCACGATGATCGCAGGTGACAAATGACTTCCCCAAACGCGGCCTCAGTCGCTGTCCGTATTACAGGCCACGGACCAATAAGCACGTGCTCGATCGGGTGGGGGCGCGCAGGGCCCGCAGCAGGCGGATTCAGGGTATCGTTCTCGTCGCTCTGTCTCTCTCGCACTCATTGGGCGTGCCGCATAGGTGCGAGAGAGACAGTGCGACGAGAACGATACCCTGAATCCGCGTGCAGGCGCTCCTGCCTCCTGCCGCTGCAATTGCAGGACGTGGCGTGGGGCTAGGTGGGGCGGGGCGGGGCGTGGCGGGGTGGGGCGGGGCGTGCGCCCGCATATGTGGACGCGGGGCGGGGCGGGGCGGGGCGGGAGCGTGCTAATGACGCATTCCCATGCTAACGCCACGGTGGAGGTGCCGCCGCGCCCGGAGGTGTCCCCAAGGCGCGCAGCCCAGGTGCACCCCACCCCACCCCACCCCACCCCACCCCACCCCACCCCACCCCGGGGCAAGCTTGAGGAGCCCCATGGAGCTGCCGGCTGCCGGCTACCTGCGACACGGCAAAACTGGCGTCTTGGTTTTCGCGGCGTTTTGAAAAAACCAACCCCGAGACCGAGAAGACCTTTCCCATAGGCGTCTTGGAGATCCGGACGATTTGTTCTTGGACTTTAAGACGTCATCTCGGAAATCAAGACGACCCGTTCTGTCCTGGTTTTCAAGAAACCTTTCAAGACATCCAATGTACCTTGAAGCCCGGACGGGAAGGGACGAGACGGACCAACCAGAGCAGCGAAGAGATAGAGCTCAGATGCTCGTATGCGTCCGAAAACGACAGGTGAGAGTGAGACGTTCGAACTAGAATATAGCTCCCTCTCACTCTCACCTGTCGTTTTCGGACGCACGAGCATCCGTGCTCGCTCTCTACGCTGCTCTGGGACCAACCCTCTGACTGACAGATGGTAACACCCGCGAGCGTTTAACACCCGCGGTGGCACTGCTCCTCCCCGCCAGGCCAGATGGCCAGGTGCGCCAGGTGCGCCAGGTGCGTCGATAGGTCGCGAGCACCTGTCGCCAACACGGGGAACGGCCCGGCCCGGCGCGCGCCCCGACGAACTAAAGTGAGCAGCGGCCCGAAAGCGTTTCATTTTCAGCGTGCGGAAGTAGTCGTCAGCGCCGGAGAGAGAGAGAGAGAGAGAGAGAGAGAGAGAGAGAGAGAGGGAGAGAGAGAGAGGGAGCGAGAGAGAGAGGGAGAGAGAGAGAGGGAGCGAGAGAGAGAGAGGGGTGAACACAAATACGGACGACAGTAGTGAGAGAGACAGAGGGGGGAGCTGCGCAATGCCAACGGCGGGGCGGGGCGGGGCGGGGCGGGGCGGCGCGGGGCAGCAATCCTCTACAGTCTACCAGCCAGCCTGCCGCCAGGTTTACGGCCAACCATAAACTCCAACGGACTGAAAAATAACACTCGCGCACACAGTGCGTGCGGGGAGGTGAAGGGGAGGGGGGGGGGGAGGGAGGGCCATGGCAGGCACACGATAGCCCCGATGGCATCTCATGGAACGAGTCCTGTTCGCCAATACACGCGAGTGTTGCATCGTAGAGAGCGAGAGAGACACACGTACAGGGAAATTGAGGGGCGTGGAAGGGGGGGGGGGGGGCGGGGGCAGATAACAGCCAGCAGCAGGGGGGGGGGGCGCGCTTTAATTCCTCGCACTGTTGTCACCTGCCACCACAGCGGGCCAGGCCTGCCCCCTCCCCTTACGTCCCAACACTGCCCCGTCATGACCCTACCCTTCACGCAAAGAAGTGCAGTGAACTCGCTCTCGGGGGACTAAACAGTGCAAAGGGGCGACCGCGCTGCTGTTTTAAAGATTTAAACCAGTGCTGGGTTCACTGTAAAATTTTAAGTCGTCACATTACGGCAAAGCAGTCAGTGCTGAATTTTACTTTTGAAAGGTTTGTCACATGACAAATGGTTCTGCACAGTGTGACGAAAGATTCGTGTCATGTGACGAAAGATTCATGTCAAGTGACGAAATGTATGTAATTTGACGACTATTTCATCACAGCTCTCGTGACGAAATATTCGTAGCAATATTTATCGTCACATGACATTTTGGTTTAACATAGTGTTTGTAGCCACAGGCCACGCCACGTACGCCACGTATGTCGCGTCCTTCTTGGCCGCGCTCAGGACGCGCACTCCTCACCCTCAGCCCGCACATCGGCACCGGCAACCACGTCGGGCTGATCCGCGCCCCGTCCCCGCCCCGCCCCCGCCGCAGACGTAAAACCTCGTGAACCTCCCCCTGCGCCCCGCCCCTCCTCGGCCCCCAGTCGGCTGTCTTTCGGTTTGTGCCTTCGCGTCGGATTCCCGCCCTCGCTTGCCGTGGCCGGGGGCGGTAGCGGCGGCGGCGGCGGCGGCGGCGGCGGCTTTGGGAGGTATCAGCGTATCGTTCGATCTGAGCGACCCCGCTTCGCCCGCCTCCGCCCCCGCCGACCCTAACCCCAGCGGCCAGGACGCTAAACTGTCGTCCATAAGACGTGATTAGGTAAAGCCGGGCTGCGCTGCGCTGGCGGGCATAACACTAGCGCCCCGCCTCGCCACGCCCCGCCCCGCCCCGCCCCGCCCAGGCACGTATGTGACGTCATGGCGGGGCCCAGCCGGAGCGCTGCACAAGACTCGTGCACGTTCACATCTCTCCCCTTAGAGCGAATTTTTCCTTTCTACGTTCTTCTTTCCATCTCACCCTCAGCCCCAGCACAAAGGGAAAAGGATGGGCGGAGGGAGGGGGGGGGGGGGAGAGAGAGAGAGAGAGAGAAACTCGACGGCCGGGCTACTTTGTAGTGGCCGCAAGTTAACGAGACGGGCGGCTTGGTTTGGCGACAAGCGTGTAAAGAGAGAGAGAGAGGACCGAAAAGAGAGGAAGAGAGAGAGAGAGAGCGACACCGAGAGGAAGACAAAGAGAGAGCGGTGAGAGGAGCAGCGTAGTTTTGATAGGGGAAGTGCGGCAGACATACGGTGACGCACACGGGAGAGGAGAGGAGATGGAGAGAGAGAGATGGAGAGAGAGAGAGCGAGGGAGCGAGTGAGAGAGGCCTTGCGCTGCGCGCGCGCTTTAAAGCCCCGCCACTCGGCGCGGCCCGTTTTATGTTACTGGCGGATAAAGCGAGATTGGGGGACAGATCGGCGTTGGACCCCCTCCTCCCTGCTGTTGGGTGAAGAGGGAGGGAGAGAGCGAGGACAGAGAGAGAGCGACAGAGAGAGAGAGAGAGAGAGAGAGAGAAAGATAGAGAGAGAGACAGAGACAGAGAGAGAGAACAGCGCTGAAAGGCACATCACTGTCCACGTAAATCCTGCAGCAGGGCAGGGGACACGGACGGCCTGTGCGGGGCGGTCCGCGCGGCTGTCCTCTGGACTACACCGGGTCGGGGCCCGGGTCGGGGGCACTTCACCACCAGGGGCCCCGCCCCGCCCCGCCCCGCCCCGCCCCGCCCCGCCCCGCCCCGCCCCGCCCCGCCCCGCCCCGCGCTGCCAGCCACACTGCCATCAGGGAAGACGTCTGGCCGTGCCCGGCCGGCCCGGGCGGCTCGACACTCACCCTGGCGGGAGTGGCCGAAGCAGAAGAGGACGCCGTCGTTGCCGTTGAGCACGGCGTGCAGGAGGTCGGTGAGCGCGCCGCCGCACACGTCCGACTGCGCGTCGTCGTCCGTGTAGATGGCGTCGAACGCGAACATCTTGGGGGCGGCGACGCCCACCCGCCGGTCCTGCGGGGCGTCGGCGCCGCCGCTCGGCGCCCCGGACGAGGCCGGCTCCAGCAGCGTCACCTGGAGCAATGTGAGAGTTGTACTACGGCGTCCACAGCAGAAAAATAACCACAATTTTTCTTGATTAAAAATAAATTATCTTATGTATTGCTATATTTTTCTGTTATGTTTTTGAAATTGCATTTCATACAAAAGATTTGGAAACAATTTATTCACGGTGCTGCGTACTTCCTCTGTTTTCAAACCAAAACTAAACCACGCTACTATCAAGGCATAGGCCTACCTGCTTCCGGCGTTGGTCGACGCTGAGGTAGGAGGGCGGGGCGGCGCTGGCGGCGGAGGGAACGGGGGCGGGGGCGGCCGTGGCGCCGGCGGAGCTGCCGGGGGTCGTGGTGGTGCCGGCGGGGTGCTCTCCCGGCGCCGCCCCCACCCCCGCCGGGTCCACGCTGCCGTTGGCGAAGTGCGCCGGCGAGCTCGGCGTCGACGTCGAGGTGGAGGTGGACGACGTCGTCTGAGCCTTGGCGGAGAAGCCCGTCACCCTCAGCATCACCTTCACCTGCGAACAGTAACGGTAAGAAATGCGAGGTCAGTGTACAGTGTAAGGTACTGGGGAAGGAGGAAGGGCCCATCCCGGGGTGGTCGGTAGTTGTTTATGCGGAGGGAGTCCACACTGGAAATCCATGTGTACGAATGTCGCTCACTTGTAGTTGAGCAAATAACCATTCACTCACTTGTGGGTGAGCGAATAACCATTCACTGACTTGTACCTACAAGTGACCGAATAGTTATTTGCTTAACCTCGAGTGATTGGATGGTTATTCGCTCACCTACAAGTGAGTGAATGCTTATTTGCTCTTGCTCACCCACAAGTGGGTGAATTTATTTGCTCACCCACAAGTGAGTGAATTTATTTGCTCACCAACAAGTGAGCGACATTCGTACACTTTGGATTTCCAGTGCACGCCACCCTTCCCGCCCCGCCCGCGGTACGCGGCGTAAACCGCGCGCAAAGGGCCCGCCCCGCTGGGCGTGGCCGGGGCCGGGGCCGGGGCCGAGGCCGGCATAGGGCGGCCGCCAGCACCGCGGCCACAAAAACTGCCACAAAGATAACGCCGAGATAAATCGCACGTAAAACAGGGCCGGAACAATGGAAAAAGAAGAGCGGCCGAGCCGAGCCGAGCCGAGCCGAGCCGAGCCGAGCCGAGCCTGGCAGGCCGAACGAGCCGAGCCGAGCCGAGCCTGGCGGGGCTTAAAAGTGCCAGTGCCAATCATCATTAACCCCGCGGAGGGCGGGGCGGAGCGTAGTACGGAGCGTAGCTGAGGCGTCCGTCAAAAAGTCAGGCTCAGGCGACGCCGCGCCGGCAGTATAAAGCAGACGACGTCGAGGACGACGACGTCGGGCGTCGCGACGCGGGCTGCGACAGGAGAGCAGAGCAGAGCAGACAAACCTGCCGCTCCCGCTGACGCTTTCATTGCTCTCAATTTGTTTCCAGCCGCAACCGTAAAGCACCAGGAGGGGGGGGGGGGGCGCAGTGCCAGAGCAACACACGCACACGCACACACACACACACACGCACACACACGCACACACACACACACACACACACAGTGGTGATGCTACTGCTGGGGCGCCGGCTGGATCGCAAATATCATCTCTCGGGCTGGCCGGGCAGGGCGCGCCCGCCACAGCCCCGCCCCGCCCCGCCCCGCCCCGCCCCGCCCCGCCCCGCCCAGCACTGGTATCGCTTTACGACTCTGATCGTAACATTCTTGTACATGCAGAGCGCCGTAAAGCTGACGCCACGGCCGCTACGCCCAGCCCGTCCCCGGCGGCATCGGCATCGCCAGAACAGCTCAGCGGCGCTCAGCCATGCCACCCGGCCAGCCCCCCCGACCCGCCCCGCGCCGCCCCCACAGCCCATATATACGTCTCCACATGACGATACAAAAGTAAAGTTTTGTCGTCGACCTGGCCTGGCCCGGCCTGGCCTGTCCTCGTGCTCCAGGCCGTTGCGCGCCAATGCGGCAGTATGGCCCGTGTATGACTGTGATCTGAGTGTCGTCGTCAGACGAGCCGCAACCTCGTGTACGTGTACTTCCCCATTCGGTTCCCGTTCTGCTGCAGGCCATAACTAGTGCGTGGAGCAGGACGGCAACCGGGGAAGAGGGGGGGGGGGGTCGTCATCAGGAGTTGTGTGGGTCCTGTCAACGTACGATAGCTGGGGAGGGGGAGGATGGGGTTGTCACCCTGCTCCACAACATGCGCGCGATCCCGTCCCGCTCCGCCCACAGGCGCCGGCGCCAGGGCCGGCCGAAGACACCCCCGTAGGAACGCATACTGTACCGGGTGTTTCTTTGAATGCGTAACAGTGTTGCGGGACTGCATACTCTCCAGCGCTGCAGGGGCCATGGCGCCTTACGGGCGCACGGGGTAGGCAAACCCGCAACACTGTTACGCATTTAAAGAAACACCCGGTACTTCCGGCCGCAACAGCCATTCCTGCGCGACATCCAAGGTCTCTCGCCGTACCGCTGGAGTTTGGCGGCCCGGCCCACCCCCTCCCGGCGCCGCGGCCCCGGGGCTGTTTCTGGCGGCGGCGGTGGCGGTGGCGTGCGGTGCTTGTGGTGCACCTCCTCGTCCCGGTCCCCCTCCTCCCCGCTGCGTCGGACTAGTACCCTCAGCTCCCTGCTTTCCCTTCCCCTTTGCAACTCATTACTCGCCACCGCGCCACGCCACGCCACGCCACGCCACGCCACGCCACGCCACGCCACGCCTGCGCCTCCCGACGGGAGCCTCCGCGGCGCACCGCGCAGCGCAGTTGGGCCGAGCGCTGCCCTTCTCTCCGCCGCTGCTTTCTGTTCCGGCTCTCTTTTCATGATTATTTCCTATTTTACTGCCTCTCCACTGCCCCTCTCATCCTCCCTCCCCCCACCACCCTCCTCCTCCTCTCACTCTCCGGTGACAATGGCCTCTTCGGGGTCGGCGCGGGGTGCGGCGGAGGTTGGAGGGTGGAGGGGATAAAACCGCCGTCAAGTCCTTTCGATTCAGTGCATCGGGGCGTCCGTAAATACCAGGCAGGCGCGTCTGCTGGCCTGGCGGGGCAGGGCGGGGCGGGGCGTGGCGGGCCGTGGCGGGGCGGGGCGGAGCGTGGCGGGGCGCGTCTTTATGAGTGGGCGCCGTTGGGGCCGGGGCTGGGGGCGCAGAGAGTATCGAGTAGCTGCATTACCGTAGCCGCTCGCGTGACCGCCGCGACCTACCCCGCCCCACCTCACCCCTCGCCGCCCCACCTCACCCCGCCCCACCTCACCCCGCCCCGCCCCACCTCACCCCGCCCCGCCCCACCTCACCCCTCGCCGCCCCACCTCACCCCTCGCCGCCCCACCTCACCCCTCGCCGCCCCACCTCACCCCGCCCCGCCCCACCCCGCCCCGCCCCGCCCCACCTCACCCCGCCCCGCCCCACCCCGCCCCGCCCCACCTCACCCCGCCCCGCCCCACCTCAACCCCAGCTGCCAACGACTGCAATGACAACGGCTGTATAACAATAACCCTGTTCCTGTTTCGGCTCAGCAAAACGGTGCAGCCTGACTACGTATAGGAACTAAAATCTCTTAGAAAATGAACACCTTAAAAACATGAACATTTTTTCTTTTAACGCAGCGAATTTCGTTTTAGGCAAACTTTGCAAGTGACTTTACGTTGCTTTTATTTAATATGCCGTATATCTTTAAAGGCAGGTCGTTATTATAACGTTAAGCGCGCAGCAAATCATGGCCATGGTCATGGAGCGTGCCATCAGTTTTAGGGAAAAACTTTGTTGTTGTGATATAGTTCATATCCGCTTGCAAAGATACGCCGCCCATGACTGGGCAAAACACAGTGCGGCGTTCTTGTGTCTCGCGGTGGAGCTCGGGGGAGGGGGTGGGGGTGGGGGTCTCCCCCGGACATGGCTGGCCGCCCCCGCTCTGCCCCGCCGGGGCTGGCGCACCCTCAGCCTCCCCCAGGCCACCGCACCGGGAGGCCCCAGTGCTTTTTGCCATGAGCTGCAGGCGGGCCGGCTCGGCTGGCATCAAGACCATCGCACCATGAACTGATGAGAGCGGAGCAGAGCGTCGCCCGCCCGCCCGGTCCCCGGCCCCTGGCTGCCAAGAAACACAAAGCTCAACGCCCAGCCCCACCTGTTCCAGCGCTGCTTTTCTCTTGAGCGGCGGCTGGCCAGCAGGAAATCCTTTTTTGCAAAACCCGCCTCTCTCTCTCCACCGGTCTAACCCGGCCCGGCTATAGCAGCCCTGCTACCCGCTCATGTCGGAGCTCAGCCATGGGCCGCGCCTGGGGGCGGCCTCGGCCCCGGGGACCCTCGGGGCAATCTGGGGTGACGACGCCAGCAGCCGGCGCTTACGGCGGCCGGAAGAAAGCAGCGGCCAGGTCCGAGGCCTGCCCGCCCCGCCCCCTTTTCTCTCCTCCATTACAGTCGGCCCGGGCCGGCGGAGGCCTGCAGGTCCAGGCCTCGCCTCGCCTCGCTCCCATTTACACCAGGTGCGCAACGGCCAGGAAAAAGATTACGCCTCCGGCCGTACCTGCTGGCCTCGGCCACGAGGCGGGGCGGCTATTGCGTGCGAACTGCAGGGGGAGCAGGGGGGAGTGAGGGGGGGGGGCTGTCGTATCAACACCTCGCCGTCAACCCGGGCAGCAATAGCGGCTCAGCGCTTCAACGCCGTTCATTTACACCTCACAGGCCGGCGAGGGCGCGCGCACACACACGCGCACACACACACACACACACACACACACACACACGGCCTATCTGGGTCATTGACGGAGGAGGAGGAGGGGTGGCGGTGCGAGGCGCCGGGCCGGGCCGGGCGCCGCCGTGAGGGAACGGCCGGCCAAAGAGGCGCACAAGTGGCGTGGAGGATACTTGGCGCCGCCCCGCCCCGCCCCGCCCCGCCAGGCCTCGGCCCCTGGCTCAGGCTGGCCCCGGGCGGGCCCCCCTGGGAGTAGGTCCAGTCGAATGGGGGCCCGGCCCGGCCCGGCCCGGCCCGGCGGCTGCGCGCGCGCCCAGGGCCTTAAGGGCCAGGCCAGGAGAGGGCCGGACCCCGACCGGGAAGGACCTCGGGGCCATCCAGGGGCATTATTTACCGACAAAACACGGCGGGGTGGGGCCGGGCCGGGCCTCCCTGCACCCGCTTCCTCCGAGGGCTCTGCTGGCCCCGGCCGGGCCCCGGCCTCGGCCGCCCACGCCAAGAGGCCCCCAGGGGCTGCGCCCCGCCCCGCCCCAACCCGCCGCGCCCGGGTCAAGCGGGTGCGGAATGTTAACTAGCTCCGTTCACACCTCGTCGCCACTATTAGCCATTGGCACGTCCGCGGCCGCCGCATCCCTCTGCTGGCCCCGCCCCGCCCCGCCCCGCCCCGCCCGGGTCCGCGACCAACGCAAGCGGCGCAACCACGGTGCAGATTAAATTCCGCTCGTACCATGATGCTGAAGAAATAAAAGAAAAGGGTATTGCAACCTGAGAGAGAGAGAGAGAGAGAGAGAGAGAGAGAGAGAGAGAGAGAGAGAGAGAGAGAGAGAGAGAGAGAGAGAGAGAGAGAGAGAGAGAGAGAGCGGGAACAGCCCGGCCGTGCGACAGCAAGAGCGAAGGCAACCAAAAATATATTGCTTTTCTCCAGGGCTTTTCGCTGTTTACGCCGGGGAGTGTGTGCCAAGACAGCGGTGGGAGGAGGCGAGGGGTGCCCCTACCCGGCCGGGCGGGGCCCCAGTGTGGACCTTTGTACATTGTGGAGAAGAGCAAAGTCTGAAGGTAAACCCGGAGGCAAACGGCGACGTACCACCGGTGCCCGCCGCGCCCCACCCCGCCCCGCCCCGCCCCGCTCCACCCCACCCCACCCCGCACCAACCCGCCCTGCCCCGGCTGCGTCGTATTGAGGTCCAACAACCGCGGGGTTGGTTAAACGGCATTCACTGCGACGATCTATAGGGACACGAAAATTCCACGATAGGAGCCCTCGAACACCTAACCAGCCTGAAAATCCCCCCCTCGCTTCCAGCTGGCTGGGCCTGGCCGCCACCACACCGGGCCCGGCCCCGCCCCGCCCCGCCCCGCCCCGCCCCGCCCCGCCCGTGGTCCTCGCCACCCACAATGGCCCAGCAGGGCTATCGCCCGCAGCCGGACCCTCTGGAGGCGAATCTTACTGGGAGGTCTTTGTGTGTCACCCCTGCTGGGAGTGGCGCGGCCCGGCGCGGCCCCGGGCACACCCTGGGGATGAAATCAATAAGGGGCCTGGGGGTCACGTGGTCAGCAGGTGGCGTGCCCTGCCCGGGCCTGCCCCCGCCCCGCCCCGCCCCGCCCCCGCCCCGCCCCCGCCCCCGCCCCCGCCGCGGGGCGGGCCAACAGATTTATAGGCCCCGCTACGCCTCGCCACGCCGCACCGCAGCACACCCGAGAAATGTCTCGCATGACAGTATGGGCAGGCCCCGAGGGGTCACGTCACAGCAGTGCACATTGGGTAATCGGAGAACAGCTGGAGTACACCGGAGTACGACGGTGAACAACCGGAGTACAGCCAATGTTCACCCAGGGAACGCTCGGAGTACACGGAGTACACCCGGAGTACGGGGAGGACATGCGGAGTACGTTAAGGAGTACGTCAAGATTTGTGCATACACTGGAAAAACAAAGGTGCTAAGTCCTACCTTTAAAAGGCACTAAATTTTGTTAGTGCCTTTTAAAGGTAGGACTTAGCACCTTTAGCTGACCAGCTGCGTATACTCCATACAAATTTAGTGCCTTTGCAAAGGCACCAAGATTTAGTGCCCCTGGAAAGGCACTAAACTGTGCACTTGATTTTAGCGCCCTAGGAAAGGCGTTGCTTAGCAGTAGCACCTTTGTTTTTCCGGTGTAGGAGGACGCGAGTCGTCGGCCCCTGGGCACGCCAGGCCCCGGCCGCCGTGCGGGTACACTGTACCGCAGCGCAGGTGTGTCGTGCGGGTTGCCTACCCCGGCGACCACGGCGCCCTGTTGTCTCCCCCCGGGAGCTTGCGCTGCGGCCGGTGATGATTCTGCCCAGTGTTACCACCTCACACGGGCTCTGCCTGCTGGCACTATTCCTGCCGTGTGCCGCTGCCGCGCGCAGTTCTGCGATACACTGTTAAACCGAATTGTCATGTGACAATAAATATTGCTACGAATATTTCGTCACAAGCACTGTGATGAAACAGTCGTCACATGACATACATTTCGTCACTTGACATGAATTTTTCGTCACATGACGTGAATCTTTCGTCACTTGACATGAATTTTTCGTCACATGACATGAATCTTTCGTCACACCACGATGAACCATTTGTCATGTGACGAACCTTTCAAAAGTAAAATTTAGCACTGACTTTGTCGTAATGTGACGACTTAAAATTTAACAGTGTATACAAGGCCGTCATAGTCGTGTTTTTGGCTGCGCGCCGCTGCTCGGAAGCGCCCCGCCCGAGGACACGGCGGCGTGGCGGCGGCGTGGCGGGGGGGCGTGGTGGGGCGAGGTGGGGTGGGGCGTGGCGGGGCGTGGCGGGGCGTGGCGGGGCGTGGCGGGGCGTGGCGGGGCGTGGCGGGGCGTGGCGGGGCTCGCCGGCTATCGGGGGCGGCCTGCTCACAAAAGGAGGGCCGCGCTGTTGCCTGACCGCGAAGTCACTTCCTGCGGAGGATAAGGATATAGGGGGCGGAGGAGCGGCCGGGGGGCGGAAGGAGAAAGGATAGAGGAAAAGAGAGAAAGGGCTGCGGAGAGAGGGAGGAGGGGGGCAGACCACCACCAGGCCGGGCAGGGACCAGAGGCACACCAGAGCCGGGGCCGGGCCAGGCCGGGCCGGGGCATCATCAAATATTAAACCCTCGAACACAGCGAGCGCGCGGCGCGGCGCGGCGCAGCGTGGTGGTGGGCGTTCTGACCTCAAGTACACCGTAATAAAAAGTTTGCGGGCCGTTCATATTATATCGTCGAGGCCCACTCACTCCGGCCGGCACGCTGACGCCGGAGGTCGGGGTCCAGTAACAGCAGCGCATGCATGCCTGCGCAGTGCCGGCCCCGCCCGGCCCGGCCCGCCCCGCAGGGCACTGTGCTGAGCTGTACAGACATTCCGCTGCCGCTCAACCACTGTGCCAAAAGCACCCCCCACCCCACCCTCACGGGCGGACGGGGACGGGGCAGCGGGTTAAGGCTTTGTACTCTCTCTCTCTCTCTCTCTCTCTCTCTCTCTCTCTCTCTCTCTCTCTCTCTCCTCTCTGTGCAGCAAGGCGTGTTCTCGCACCATTGTCTGGGTGGACTGAGCAGCATCCCCCTCCGAGGTACTAATTGTTCGCCACACTACTCCCACTTTCCCCCTGGCCTGCGCTCCCGCCGCAGTGAGTTGTGGACCACTAGCGCGCAGCAGTGCAATAACTTTAACAGGTGCGCACCAGCGCCAGCGCTCATATTTCCTGATCCCAGTGACACACATTCACCCCGTTTCCCTGCTTGTTCTTCCTCCCCATAACCCCCACTCTCTCACGCACCACTCTTTCTCTACTCCTTGCTGTGGTCAGAGAACGAACCCTGTTAAACGGAACTGTCATGTGGCGATAAATATTGCTACGAATATTTTGTCACAGTTTGAGATGGAACAGTCGTCACATCACATGCGACATTCGTCACATCACACGCGACATTCGTCACATCACATGCGACATTCGTCACATCACATGCGACATTCGTCACATCACATGCGGCATTCGTCACATCACATGCGACATTCGTCACATCACATGCGACATTCGTCACATCATATGCCACAAATTCGTCACATCACATGCGACATTCGTCACATCATATGCCACAAATTCGTCACACTGTGATGAACCATTTGTCATTCAACATTTATGTCACCCTTTAATGTGACGAACCTTTCAAGAGTAAAATTTAGTACTGACTTATTTTCGTCATGTGACGACATAAAATTTTACAGTAAAGAACACGAAACTAAATATTCAGAGGCGAGACGGAGCAGCGAGGACCGAGTAAAGAAACGAAAGGGAAGAGAGAGAGAGAGAGAGAGAGAGAGAGAGAGAGAGAGAGAGAGAGAGAGAGAGAGAGAGAGAGAGAGAGAGAGAGAGAAGGACCGCGCAGAATAAAAAGATGCCTGTGTCGCAGCGGCTGCGCACGGCGCTCTCCACTGAGCAGCAGGGGCGCGGGCCGCAAGGAGGGCGGGGCGGGGCGGGGCGGGGCGGGGCGGGGCGGGGCGGTGTGCGCAAGTGGTGGAAATTGGCACACACTTGCGGCCAAAGTGGCAAATTTGCTTGGCACATGATGTGGCTGCCTGGAGGAGAGAGAGTGAGAGGCAGTGAGAGGGTGTGAGAGGGAGTGAGAGGCAGTGAGAGGGAGTGAGAGGGAGTGAAAAGGAGAGCGAGCGGCGCGGGGAGCGGGAGAGAGAACACACGCGCGCGCGCGCACACACACACACGTGCTGCACCGCAGCGGGCGCCAGCGCGGTGAGAGGGAACAATACGCAGAGAAACAAAAGAGCAGAGTGCTAGTTTACCAACCTTCCACTTACTCATCTCATGCAGTTTCTTTCTCTGCGACTCTTTCTAGTTTTTTCTTCGCCCTCCCCCCCTAACACATTCCCTGCACCCTCATACACAGACCAGACCTGCGCCACTCGTAGTTCTGTAGCAGCAGTAGTTTGGTTTAGAGCGTACGGGTCACGTCACTTTTCTCTAGTGACATCATACTGTTTACGTAAAAAACATTTCAGTAAGGGAGAAGGTTAGATCGAAATGAATTATCTTGTTTCTAACTGAACCTGTCATCCTGAATAACATTGTCACGTGACGGCTTCATTTTTAACAGTGTACTCAAACGCAATACGCAGTATGCGCCCTTTCCCCTCGTAACCAGACGCTCTAGGTAAAAGTTTATTTGCACGAAGCAGCGAGCAGTAGCGGCAGCTGCAGCACTGTGGTGGAGGCGAGCGCCGACAGCTGGCATCAAACTCATAACACAAAGAGGCCGTGCCATCGCCGCGCGGGGCGGGGCGGGGCGGGCCTGTGTGGGCCTCGGCCTCAACCACCAGCACAGCAGAGGCCATAACCCGGCCTCATAAGCCCGCCATCAATAACCCTATTTCCACAACTTCCTGCCCCCCGCCTCTGGCTCTGCGCGCCCCCGCCCGGGCCCGTCTCTCCCATCGTTGTCTCTCTCTCTCTCTCTCTCTCTCTCTCTCTCTCTCTCTCTCTCCACGGCTCTCCTTTATCTCTCTTTCCTGGTGGAATCGCGCGCACAGTCCCCAGCGGCCAAACACACACACACGCACACACATACCCCCTACAACGGACTTCTCTAATTTCATCTAAGCCTCCCCCTGCCTCCCTCGCCCGTTTGCAGTAAAGATGTTTCGCTGCGGGGAGGGAGCTTGGCGTTGGTCAGCTGTTGAGGAACGTACCTTGCCCACGCCGGTCACTTCTCGGGTGCCGAGCCTCCGCAGCAGGGCGGGGGGCGCGGGGGGCGGGCAGGCGCGCAGCACGGCCGAGAAGCCCGCCCGCCCCACGACGTCATCCTCGCCGCCCCCGCCGCCGCCCCCGGCGGGCGCCGGGCAGGCCGCCGAGGACCCCGTCGACGACGCGGCGGCCGCCTCCGCGCCGCCCCCGCCGCCCCCGCTGGAGCCCATGCGCCCGCGGTGCGGAGAGCCGGGCAGCTGCTGGAGCTTCTGGGTCGCCCTGGAAAAAAATAAAAACAATCTTATTCATAACGTAGGAGAAAAACTAATTTGAGGCTGGGAAGGATTCGACCGAAACACATCTTAGTACGGAACGTTTCGGTCATCGGTTCCGTACATTTTATTTACGCAAAGCAGTGATCATGGGAAAAAAAATATTAAGTAACAGTTTGACCAACCCAACGCGGTGACTATAAACCAAGCCGGCCGTGAGAGTTACGGGCCGCGGCGGGGCGGGGTGGGGCGGGGCGGGGCGGGGTGGGGCGGGGCACGGTGAGGCAGTTAGCACGTCGAACGGGTAGTTAACCACCGCGCGCACACCGCGCCACCAGGGCTATAGCATATGCGAACGTTACTGGCCGACCAGCTGTTAACAAATATACAGCGAAAATGTAAATAATTTATGAAATAATTCGATAATTTATCTTTTACTCGCGGAACGGTACCTATAAACGGCAGCCTGACAGAACTTAAAGAGTGGTAATCCGTACAGGGACGAAAAGCATTGCTCCCTGAGTGTGTGTGTGTGGCGCGCGTTTCACGGGCAGAAAAAAGATATGAGAGAGAGAGAGAGAGAGAGAGAGAGAGAGAGAGAGAGAGAGAGAGAGAGAGAGAGAGAGAGAGAGAGAGAGAGAGAGCTGCGTCTGTCGCCTGCTTGTTATAGGAGCTATTGCCTCCCGGGCCCCGGCCCGGCCCTGGCGCACACGGCTCGAAAAAGGAGCGGCAACGAGCTCCGCATTCCTCGGGGCCATCGCTCTTGCTGTCAGGGGCCGAGTCAGTCAGTCAGTCGGTCCGTTTTGCCTGGCAGTGTCCCGGTGTGTTGACTAATGCTCGCCCGCATTGCTCTGCGCACCAATTTTAGGGGTCGCAACTCTGACCCATCCATCTCGGGGCCCGGCCGCTCTGCTGCGCGTCCCCTGCGGGCCCCGCCCCGCCCCGCCCCGGGGGCGCAACCCTCCCCTCCCCGCCCCGCCCCCGCTGACCTGCACGCCGGGACGGGACGGGCCGGACGCCAACCACCCCGCCGCCGCCACGCAGTCCGTTAGGCAGCACACTGGTCGGAAACCAGAAAAAGCTGGCAAAAATGAATTTTCTGAAGGCATGAATTAATGTTTACTGGCAGTCGTGACAGTTTCTTTAAAGTCTACTGAACCAATTTCAGTGGTTTAAACATTCAAATCAGAACTACATAATAAGTAAATTTAATTTAAAGTTCCCCTTCGAAGCGACCCGTCCTGAGACCAAGTTTACTAAAACTACTCAGATATTAGCCTAGACAACAGATAACGACGGTTAACTGTTTAGAATTTACAAATAATACAGAAAGTAAGCCTCTCCCCTCTCCGAAAGGTCCGAATTGACGAATTACAATTTAAAAAGTGTAATTTAAAAGAGTTGAAAACGTCGCGTACCAACGCTATTTTCGAATAATGTTTTACAGCGTAATCCAGTGTAATCCAGCAAATGTTTGAAACCAAACGAAAGAATGGACCTTTCTTTTGACATCGCTAAAGTTTCAAGCCCCCGTTTGCCCCCGCTTCGCAGAACGGACTCTTTTTACAAAGCTCGGAACAGAGGGCTGGAGGCCGACTAACCTCACTTCTCCAGCTGGGCGCGCTGTAACGTGAGCTGTGATTGGCGCTCCCAGTTGGGATCTTTTGATCGTGCTCTCCGATTGGTCTCAGTGTTTCGGCGCCAGATTTCGAAATGCAAAAAGCCCTAAATTATTAAATTGACAAAATTTTCCAACTTGGAATATAGTTTGTTGTTGGAATTTATGAGCGAACGGTTTTAAACGAAGTAAAGAAACTCCAGTTAATTGATGCCAGGTTTTCGTCGTTTCCGACCAGTGTGGGCAGGTCGGACGGATACGGAAAAGTTTTTTTTTTTTTATTTTTTTTTTACTGCAGTATTTATCGCAAGCTTCATATACCGTAGGGCCGCGCGGCGTGTGCGGCAGGCAAGCCTGCTGGAAATCATTGAGAATCAGTTTCGAAGCTTTCCATATCTTTCTGCGTAAAGACATGATGGTAGTAAAGCGTGACAGTTAACGCACGTTTCGGTTACTTCCACTATTAAAAAATAACACAGTTTTAACAACGGTTAACACCGTTATTACTAAACAATAATAAACCGTAAAATCTCGTTGAAAATCGTAGGGAAGATGACGCTGAATGTACAGTGTTTTACCGTTTTTTCCCAGTACAATGACGGTTTTTACGGTTTTCACTACTGTGGGTTTTTTTTAACAGTGTCTGGTGCTGACGTGAGAACTACTCAGTAAAGTGGCGGACGCACTGGCAGACGGGTGCGGCGGGCAGCGCGCTCTCACTCACCTCCTCCTGCACACTAAACTCTTAGAAACATTTTTTTCGTACTTATGAATTTTTTTTTGCACATGCTCAGCTTACGCAGTTTTTAACACGCAAGTATGGACAAAATCGTACATAAATTAAAAACAATTATGAAATATAGATCATTAGTGCGTATTATAAAATGCACAAGCTGAGCATGTGCAAATAATTCGTAAGTACGAATAAAAAAGCCAGTCCTACTGGGAACTGTCTAAAACTGTTCAGAAGACCTTAGTGTGTACACCTCCCGCAGCGCACGCGTGCGCGCCGGGCGGCCTACCCCCGCGACCGCAGGCGTCACGGGCGGGACGGAGAGGAGCGGCTCCTGCTGCTGCGGGCGGGCGGGGCGAGGGGGGAGGGGAGAGGAGGGGGGAGAGGAGGGAGGAGGAGGGGAGAGGAGGGAGGAGGGAGGAGAGGGGAGGAGGAGGGGGAGGGGAGGGGAGGGGGAGGGAGGGGAGGGGAGGGGAGAGGTGAGGGGAGGGGGGAGGGCCAGCAGGGCGTTTGAGCGCTGGGAATTGATTTACAGACCAGAGGCATGACAGATTAAACGCCGCACGCGTTTGGCACACACTGCGCCGACAGCCGGGGCCCGGGCCGGGCCGTGCCGGGCTGCGGGCAGGGTCAGGGTCTGCTTGAGCGGGGCGGGAACACTCCATGTGCGCGCGGGCCCGCACGGGCCGCTCTCGAACACAAAGTGTGTACACATGTATTCATTATTTACTGCATACTTTACAGGTATTCAGTAAATAGTATGTGTACATGCACTCAGAAAACCGTGTACTTGAAATGTGTACATGATGTGTACTTGAAATGCGTTAAATCGAAAACACTTTGCACTTGAAATGAGAATTTTTCACCTGAGAGGAGAACATTGCATGGCTATCAAGTGTCAAGTTTACTTGAATCAAGGGGAAAATCGTTTTGATTTAACCTATCCCAAAATGCATTTGGAACAGGTGCAAATTTCTTGTCTCAAGAACCTGGTTTTTGGGGTGTGCCAAGGTACACACTAGCTATTTGCTGAATACCTTGGCATACACACACTTAGTTTCTGTGTGATTTTACGTGTGTACATGCCAAGGTATTCAGCAAATCGTGTGTACCTTGGCATGTAGACACTATTTACTGCACACATGGCCATGTACACACTATTTACTGAATACCTGTAAGTATGCAGTAAATAATGAATACTGTACACACTTGGTTTTCGAGAGCGGCCGGACAGTGATACGGACACGACGTCGGAGGACTGTCTCACTCTCGATAGTGCGCACACACACACACACACACACATCGCTGCTGTCATCAACATTTAGTCCCAGCCTGTCCTGTCCCGCTGCAACGCGGTAAATCTCGATAAGACTTGATTTAATGCCCTGGTGTACACGGGTCCAATGCCAGGCACACAAGCTTCTTTTTTTTTTATGTGTGAGTATTTTTTGTTTCGACAGTGCCCCGCTGCGCGACTCAGTGGCTTGTGCATTCCCGGCGCTGACACCTGACGAACCGCAGGCGTGTAGCGGGGCGGGGCGGGGCGGCCCGTGTGGCGGGCGGGGCGGGGCGGGGCGGGCCACAGCTCATCGGAGGCGAGGCGGGGCGGGCGATGGGAGCCGACAGATAGAGCCATTGCATGCCGTGGCAGCACGCGGCGGGGCGGGGCGGGGCGGGGCGGGGCGGGGCGCCCACGTGCGTGTCAACAAGTCCACCGTGATGTATGGGACAGCCGCCACGCCACCTCGACAAGCTCAATGGAAAGCGAGCCTTTACCCCTGGGCCGGGCCGGGCTGGGGTGCACGCCGGCTCCAAGGGAAGGGAGGCTTTTTAACGACCGACGAGGAATTATCATTGCACTTTCTATAAGGCGTTTGTAGTTAGTTTTCGACATGTACACTGTTAAATCAAGCGTTCAACTGCTCAACACTTGTATGTGTGCAACTTCCAGCCTAGCACGTGCAAGTGTGCAACTCGGCAGTTGTGCAATTGCAAGTGTCAAACTCGCCAGTTGTACACTTGTAACTGTTCAACTCAACAGTTGTGCACTTGCAAGTGTTCAACTGCCCCGTGCAACACTATCCTTGTTGAACACTTGCAAGTGCACAACTGCGTCGAGTTAAACACTTGGAAGGGTACAACCAGTGAGTTAAACACGTGAAATTGCAGAATTGCCGATTGCGCACTTGCACGTACTAGGCTGGAAGTTGCACACATACAAGTGTTAACCAGTTGAACACTTGGTTTAGTGTACACGGCAGTAAGTAAAACCTACCCCCGAGCAGATGCACGCGTGTCAGATAGATGAATAGAGCTATAGATGCGGCCGCTAGAGGTGAGGTCCTCATCAGGACGCTGCTCCCGCTACCTCTGCCGGAAATGAAGTGGGAACACGACTATTAACGCCCTCCTCTACTGCAGCCCGACCCCGCAACCCACCCCGCCCCGCCCCGCCCCGCCCCCAGCCCCGAGCTGCCGCTCCGTCGCATATTTCACGCTCATTCCCAAATCGAATCGGTCCTCAAGCGCGTCGCGTCGCGGCCCTGCACAGCGCAGCGATCGGCGGCCCTAATGGTCACCATTTGTCTCTCCCGCGGTGGCGAGAGAGAGAGAGAGAGAGAGAGAGAGAGAGAGAGAGAGGAGGGGGGGGGGGGTAGAGAGTTGGAGGTACAGAGCGAATGCGTAGGCGACCGCTACACGCACAGGCGCACAAGTTCGGTAACGGCGTAGCCCATTAAAATATCCTTAAAAAGATAAAACACCCTACAAAAAAATTGCATAAATTTAAGTTCAGGAATAATTTAATTACAACAACTTAAAGCCCCTTAGAAATTACAGAATTTTTATCCAATCACTGCACAACTACACTAGCATATAAAAATTTTAGAAAAACGTTTTAAAGGTATATAAACAAATTTTCTCTCTAGATCCATCGAGTTTCTCTCTCCCTGCTTTCGCCTCTTTCACATTTCGTCCCGCGCTCTCTCGTGCTGTAATTACTCTCTCTCTCTCTCTCTCTCTCTCTCTCTCTCTCTCACCAGCGCGCGCGCATGTGTGCCGCGCGGTGCCGCGCCTCAGCGCCTCTCTGCGCGCGAGCAGGCTGAGGGAGGAGAGGGAGGGAGAGGAGGGGAGAGGGAGAGGGGAGGGGGAGGTCACCCTCCCCACAATAACCGGGCCATCCCGGTGATTTAGGGGCCAGACGGTCGGGGCTGTCCTTGGGGCCCCAGGAGTGCCATACGGAGAGCTGCGTGGCGGGGGCGCGGCGGGGGCGTGGTGGGGGAGTGGTGGGGGCGTGGTGGGGGCGCGGCGGGGCGTGGCGGGGGCGTAACACAGAGCGGCGCCCCGCCTGATGCTCCCCGACGACGATGCCGCCTCATTGACACCGCCTCATACACTGCACCGTCTGTTAGGCCGCTGACAAATTATTAGAAAACAAAACCGAAAATATACAACCTAACACGACAACAGCATGGCGACGTGCGTGCTGGGAGGAGGGGCCGCGCCACGCCACGCTGGTGACACCACGCCTCGTGTCGGAAACACACCATAATGGCGGGAAAAATTGAAATTCGTGTCGAGAGGAAAACATGCGAACATACACGAGGGAGGAATTATAAGTATGGCTTAACCTGTTCCCGCGGCTAGAGGCCACGCCCGTTAGTTCGTCTGTCGGCAAAAAGAAAAAAAAAAAAACACCCTGTCGACACGTCTTACAGCAGAGCCCCCTCCCCAGCAGGTTCCCGCAGCGCCCCAAACCGGCTGAAGTAATCCCTCCCAAAACGGATCAAGATCGCTCTCAACCAGCCGCTGTAAATTCAAACTTGCTGGGCCGCCCCTCTGGAAACTTTCCTACACACATTTGCCCGAGATGGTTCGCTCGACGGCGCGGCGCGGCGCGCCGGAGCGTCCAACGACCCCCTCTGGCCTGCCAGAGCCCCGCTCCCGCTCGCCGGAGTCCCCCCGGCCCGGCGCGGCGGCCGACTTACCCGCTTTGAATAGCGAAGAGCAGCGGAGCACGGCTCCACCCCCTGCTCAGCTGTGTCCCCCGGGGCGGGGCGGGGCGGGGCGGGGCAAGGGCCTTACCGTAAGGGTACCGGGGCTTGTAGCGCTAAGTGAAGCGGTAAAACATAAAGGAAAAATATTTCGCAACATTGCACTGGGAGAAATGTAAGTCGGGGTAGCGGGTAAAATTTTCCATATGAGGTATGTCGTAAAGTTACGGTAAAAAATTGTAAAATTATGAAATTGTATTGACACCTGGTATCGACTTGTCATTCTTAAACGAGCTCAAATGGGCCTTCGGAAATTTAAGATTCCGTCCGTAAATTTACAACATCAGTTGAAAATTACAGGTTACGAAAAATGTTGTACATTTACGAAGATATTTTTTATAGTGTTTTAGATGCGTTTTAATTTTAGTTTTACAGAGATAGGCGCGCAGATTCCTGGGTTCATTAGAACTGCCGCAAATTAGAGCGGGACTTTATGTCCCTGTTAGGTTTTGTCTTTTTCATCGTTAAGCCCGGGTTGGGTTAATATCTAGTGCGGTCTAGACGGCCCTTGCCCCGTGCCGCGCGGGCGAGTGCAGCGCCGCCGAGCCGACGCGACATTTTTATTTTTCATCACGGCCACTTTGTCGCGGAGTGCGCCGCGTGGGCCGCGTGCCCGGGGCCCGGGGGAGATGATTTCCTCCGCCAACAACTTCCAGACGAGGAAACTTCACCCTCAACACAGGGAGCGAAAATATCAAATAAAAATAAAATTAAAACCCTTTATGCCCGCGCAGCGGTGCACTGTTAAATTTTAAGTCGTCACATTACGACAAAGTCAGTGCTAAATTTTACTTTTGAAAGGTGCGTCACATGACAAATGGTTCATCACGGTGTGACGAAAGATTCATGCCATGTGACGAAAAATTCATGTCAAGTGACGAAAGATTCACGTCGTGTGACGAAAAATTCATGTCAAGTGACGAAATGTATGTCATGTGACGACTGTTTCATCACAGTGCTTGTGACGAAATATTCGTAGCAATATTTATTGTCACATGACAATTCGGTTTAACAGTGTGGTAAGGGACCGAAAAAACAAAAGTCTTCCAAAATTGAAAGGACGGGGCGCGGGAAAAGGGAGGGGGGGGGGGGGGCGACGTAGTTAAGGGTCGCGCTCTGAAAGCCTCCCGCGCGCCGTCACTGCCACACGCCAACATATTCAGGGTAATGAGATTCACTGAGCCACGTGGGCGTAAACAATTAAAGCAACAGGCCACGACAACAAGCGAACTGGCGGCAACGCCCCCGCGGCGCCCCACCCCACCCCACCCCACCCCGCCCCGCCCCGCCCCGCTCTTTAAATATTCACAAGGAAACCGGGGGAGGGAAAAATCGCGGTTGCAATAAGAACGGCCCGGCCACCCGCCCTAAGGAGCCGCGCCTCAAGTGCGTGCCCGCGGCCCGGCCCGGCCCGGCCCGGGTCAGGTCAGCCTGGCGGGGTCAAACAAGTGACCTACTTCTGGGGGTAATAGGGCGAGACGAGGCAGAAAAAAATCTCACGAATGTTTTGTAATTTTCAATTAGAATTTGAGAACGGTGTGCATTGAGTACGCCGTCGCGGGGAGCGTCGCTGAACGGAGAGTTATTACAACGCGGGTGAGACGGACAGACGCTCGCGCGGGGAGATAGTTGTGGTCTACTCGAGGTTAGATTTATTTTTCTTGAAAGCAAAAAGTTGTGGAAAAGTAGTGTTTGGTGACTCCGCGTAGGAACGAATGAAGGGGAAGCACCACGAAGCAGACGAAACGTCGTGTCTTGTTGCGAGAGGAGGGCGTGGCGGGCGCCTTGGCTCGCGTCTTGTCACATCATCTGTCACTCCCTATAGCCCCGCCCCGCCCCGCCCCGCCCCGCCCCGCCCCGCCCCGCCCCGCCCCGCCCTCCCCCTACCCCGCGCACACACATCCATTATTTCACAGGGACGCGCGCGCGTCAAAAAGTTTTGCTTCCGCTGCTGCGTCCGAACCAATAAGCCACTGACGGTCCGGAGGGAGGTGGGGGAGGGGGCGGGGGGGTACCTGGGTGGGACGGGGTAGGACAGGGGGCCCCTTATTAGCGGAAGAAAACTTTGCCCTGGCTGGCCCCCGAACCGCGAGGGAGCAGAAACAGAGACATCGTAAAAAATATCAACTTCGAAAATCATCGTCATTTTTACGATGGGAGAACTTGCACAGAGGCCAGTACCATCACAGAAACTCAAAGGGCGATAAATTTGTGTCCTTTTGTGGCGACACATCCCAAAAGGAAACTTCCCTAATTTGTGACCTTTTTTCGGCGACACTTACGTGTGACCTTACGTGATGGATGTCACTATTTTACGGTCGCACGCCGGAGCTTTTGCCGACAAAATTGTCGCCGAAAAAAAAAAAAAGGTCACAAATTAGGGAAGTTTCCAAATTCGGCGACACATTGGTGTTTCGCCGATTTAAGGTCACATGTGTGACCTTTAAAATATTACAGAGATACCTTAAAATTTTGATCACTGAAAACGTGTCGTTAATATCAAGCAACGGCGTATTGGCGGTGTAACTGCACTGTGAAACCAAGTGTTCAACTGTTCCACACTTGTAAGTGTGCGACTTCCAGTTTAACAGGTGCAAGTGCGCACCTCTGTATTTGTGCAATTGGAAGTGTCAAACTCGCTAGTCGTACACTTGTAAGTGTTTAACTCGACACTTTTGCACTTGCATGTGTTCAACAAGTGATGTGTTCGACGGGGAAGTTGAACACATGCAAGTGCACAAATGTCGAGTTAAACACTTACAAGTGTACAACTGGCAAGTTTGACACTTGGAATTGCACAAATACTGAGTTGTACACTTGGACGTGTAAGACTGAAAGTTGCACACATTTAAGTGTTGAACAGTTGCACACTTGGTTTAACAGTGTGCTCCTCACCCTTCCAACCCTGCCCTCCCTCTACTTCTATCTTCCTCCCTCATACTCCATCTCCTTCCCTGCAGCGCCAGTGGTCTGCGTTTGATCGGCCTGGCTGTGATGGTGGCCGTGCGTTTATAGTATGGGTAGTTCGGAGCGGGACTATCAATGCATCACCGTGTGAGTGAGTGAGTGAGTGAGTGAGTGAGTGAGTGAGTGAGTGAGTGAGTGAGTGCGTGAGTGAGTGAGTGAGTGCGTGAGTGCGCGAGTGAGAGGGAGCGCGAGTGAGAGGCGACGAGATGAGGGTGGGGAAGTGAGATTGCCGGTGGTCAAAGCCCCGTAAGGCGGCCGTCTATTTCGGGCGCCCTTGTTGTGCGGGGGCGAGCGATTTAAAAATAAGTCGGTCAGGTGCCGGGAGGCGCGGTGGCGCGGGGGCACGGGGCGGCAGTGTACCTGGGCTGGGCCCCTATAGCTCTCCCTCACTCGGCTTAAGGACGCCCCCCTTTGGCCCTTCCGACTCGACTTCCTATTCAATGCCGTGCTGGCTGCCGCGGTCGCCAATTTAGAGCTCAGATTACCGGTGGAATTAACCGCAACTATAATGGGAAGGGCAAGTTGAGGAGGCTTGCGGCTAGAGAGCGCGAGGGAGAGAGAGAGAGAGAGAGAGAGAGAGAGAGAGAGAGAGAGAGAGAGAGAGAGAGAGAGAGAGAGGCACACAGCACCAGAAAGCCCCGGGTGAACACTCTGTCAATACAAATGTGTACATTGTATACTTTAAATAAAGTATACATGCCGTGTATACTTTAAAAAATGTATACATACCGTGTATGCATTTATATGTGTATACATGCGCATGTATACATTTATAAATGTATACATACCCATGTACACTTTGCTAAGAACACACGTGCTGCTGTCACCTTTACAGGCCATGTACACTTTGAAAGATGTGTACATGGTCATGTATACACTTATTAAAGTGTACATGGGCATGTATACATTTATTAAAGTATACATGGTGATGTATTCATTTATTAAAGTGTACATGGCATGTATACTTTATTTAAAGTGTACAATGTACACATTTACGCTGACAGAGCAGGGAGAGGGATCCGGTAGATCGTAGCCCTCTGAGAGTGTGCGCGATCCAGCGGGAACCGAGGGGCATCTCGTACCCAGAAAAGTACTTGAACCGAGTGCAAAATACTTGATAAGTTGAAGTACAGTGAACTGTGAAAAATGTCCTTGTACTGGGTGTTTCTTTGAATGCGTAACAGTGTCGCGGGTTTGCCTACCCCATTCGCCCGTAAGGCGCCATGGCCCCTGCAGCGCTGGAGACTATGCAATCCCGCAACACTGTTACGCATTCAAAGAAACACCCGGTACATGTATGATAAATTTTGTAAATTAGGCTTGGTTTGAGCGCCAAATCGTGCTTGATATATTCTCGAGTACACGCTTCTCCGGGTGCGCCCTGCGGGGAACTGAGGCGACTGCCGCGAAGAATAATTAAGAAAGCAAGCGGCCCGTGGCGCGTGCAGTGCAGGGCGCAAAGGTCCTCTGAGAAGGTCGGCTCCACCTAACCTCGTCACCGGCCCGGCCCGGCCTGACACCCTGTTTGGGTCGGGTTAGCGCAGAGGGGCAAACAAACACACTAGGGGCGAGGCGCGGCGTGGCGCGGCGTGGCGCGGCGTGGCAGGGGGAAGCAGATTAGATACAAAGGAAGGCCCGTGCTCTGCTGATGAGGGCGGGGCGGCACCACTGCCTGCAGGGACGGCGCGGCGGGGACGGGGACGGGACGGGCAGACATTCAGCTAATTCCCTCACTGACACCTTCTTCCCGCCCCGCCCCGCCTCCTCCGCGTCACACACACACACACACACACACACACACACACACACACACACACACACACACATCCACACTCTCAGCTCTCGCCGCCTCCGCCCCCAGTGCAGTGCATTTAGACTGACGGACGGCGGGTCGATGCATCATGCCGGCCTTGACGCCCCCGCGGGGGCTGCTGGGGACGGCTCTGGGGGCGGCTCTGGGGGCGGCTCTCCTCTCGGCGCCCGTCTACCTGCAGGGCCCTGTAAGACGTATGCAATCTGTGGGCGGGGCGGGGCGGGGCGGGGGAGCGGCAGCAGGGCGAGGCAAGTGGCAGGATTTCCAGGGGTCCTCTCCTCTCCTCTCCGCACCCTCTCGACGACCCCGCCGCCGCCCCGCGTCCCGACGCATAACAGCTGACTATAAATCCTCGATACGCGAAAACGAAAAGCTTGGGGGGAGAGAGAGAGAGAGAGAGAGAGAGAGAGAGAGAGAGAGAGAGAGAGAGAGAGAGAGAGGGAGCAAGTGTGTGTGTGTTCCGTGACTCTTGCATTCGGAATGGTGTGTATGCGCGCAGGGAAAGAGCAGGAGACGGGTGGGGAGCGTAAGCGAGTGGGAGAGGAAGAGCGAGTGAGAGAGAGAGAGAGAGAGAGAGAGAGAGAGAGAGAGAGAGAGAGAGAGAGAGAGAGAGAGAGAGAGAGAGAGAGAGAGAGAGAGAGAGAGAGAGAGAGAGTAAGAGTGAGTGTGCGTCAGCGGGGGTTGGGCAAAGTGTGAAGGTGCGTGCGGCGGGGACGAGAGGGTGGTAAAGGGGGCGTGATGCAAGAGCAAGGAGTGCACGGCAAAAAAGAAAAGAAGGAAGAGAGATGAGAGAGGGGGAGAGAGGGGGAGAGAGAGAGAGAGAGGGATGGGTGACTCGCGTCTCAATCTGCTGCTCAGCCTCGCACACACACACACACACACACTTACACGACCCAGCTGCCTCGCCACCGATAAGGGCGCCATAAATATTTTTGCCGCGACAAATCAGATAATGAGGCGTAGCCATCACTGGGGGATCTCTGGAGGAGCAATGGCGTCTCATTCACACTTCTCCCCCTCGCCTCATCTCTCTCTCTCTCTCTCTCTCTCTCTCTCTCTCTCTCTCTCTCTCTCTCTCTCTCTACACAGCAAGCAGGCAGTATGTGCCGTACTGGCCCGCGCGCGTAGCGACACACAGGCGTATTAGACACAAGGCACGCTCGCCCAGGTAATGATGGAAAACTTTTCAAACGCCGAGCCGCGCGGTGTATATTGGGAAAAAGTTGGAAACCCGCATGTAGCAGCCGTCTGTCCGCCCCGCCCGTCTCTTCTCTTATGCGGTTACGCGTAAGTGATGTCACGCAGCGGGGTATCGACGGCACAGAAGTTGCAACAAACTCGTATACGCAAAAAAAATAAAGTTAACATGAAAGGGGCTGATTGCATGTACGAAAACTCATATGAAGAAAACATTTCGAGAAATTTTCGAACGCCGCAATAACGTTTAAAAATTAGAATATAAAAATTTCCTCCGGTGTCAAAGACATGGGAAACGTGACGAAGGCGGAGCATAGAAACTGGGGGAAGCGCGTTGCGGTGTATCCAGTCTCCTTATTCTTCTTTTTCTGCGGCACGGGGAGAAAGAGCAAACCCAGATCACGTAACACGGCCCGATCAAAATAAGTGTCTGCGCGCCGCGCCGCGCCGCACCGCCGCCCGAGACAAATTCAAAAGTTGCGGGCGCGATGGGGCGGGCTCCTGGCGCGGCGGGGCGGGGCGGGGCGGGGCGGGGCGGGGCGGGGCGGGGCGGGGCGGGCGCGGGGAGCAAAGGGGTGCGCGCCAGACCGGAGGATTGACACCACACTTCATATTTTTTTCTTTCCATACCCTCAGGGCGAAAAAGGGACGCGTCCCACATTTTTAGGGAGGCAAAATAAAACATGCTGACCGAGTTGAACGAAAAACGACAAAATCCGCGGGCGTGCAGTAGGTCGAAAAAAACCCTCTGCGGGAAAGTTAAGGACGTGAAGTACTGACAAGAGTAATAGTGACATGAAAAGAAAACAGTAGAAAGCAAACCATTTTGGTCCGCAGTGCGGTTGTACCGGGTGTTTCAGAGGACACGTGACAGTATTGCGGGCCGGGCCGGGGCTAGCGCCTGCGCGGGTAGGCAGTCCCGCAACGCAGCTGCGCGCGGCAGGCTTGCCTACCTCCCAGGCGCCCGGCGCCGCGCGGGGCACGCAGCCTCACGCGAGCGGAGACAAGCGCCGTTCTCGCGTGATTGTGCGCAAACTCTCGCAAACATCCATATCGCCACGCACACACACACACACACACACACACACACAGTCTCGGGGCGGCTCACCCCTCCGAATGGGATCGGATCACGGGCAAGTGGGAGAGCCGGGGCGAGAAGAGGGCGAGTGAGAGAGACAGAGAGAGAGTAAAAATAACGAAAGAAAAAAAAGGAGGCGACGGTGGGAAGGAGAGAGAGAGACAGAGAAAAAAAGAGATCAGCATGCAGGACACACGGAAGTCGTTCGTAAAAAATCACACGCCCCCAACGGCCGCCCGCGAAAAGCAGATTTCCGGAGGGCGATTCTCCGAGGAGGATTTCGGGAAACGACTGCAATTTTCGGTCAAGTTCGATTTCACTTGCGGGCGATCAATATTCCAGCAGGGGGCGGCGGGCGGCGGGCGTGGGCCGTGGGGTGCGCGCGGCCGCGTGCCGTAAGCGCTACGGGGCGCATTTGAGAAGAGGCGTGAGGGCGGGGCAGGACACCCCGTCATCTTAGCACTCTGGAAAACCAAGTGTGTCGAGGGGGTATTCACTCTTAAAATCTGTGACCCGGCTATTACGTCTATTACGCTCTATTACGCTCCGAAATCACCAAAGATAGGCAAAAATAGCCCAAAACGACCCCAAAAATTAGTAGGTAAATGGAGAGTTTTGGCTATTTCGCTTCTATTACGCATACTATTACGCTTTGCACACACTATTTACTGCATACATGGTCATGTACACACTGCTTACTGAATACCTGTAAGTATGCAGAAAATAATGAATACATGTACACACTTGGTTTTCCAGAGCAGCACGCACGTGCAACGCTAGCACAACGCCTGCTAAAACAATTGCAGGCGGATGAGCGCGCCTAATCAACCACTAAAGACCACCCATGCCTTTATAGGAGGCGCCGGAAGTGTAGCGCGGGCCGAGGGGGGAAAACATGCACGCGGAGAGGGCGAGCGTTGTTGTGTGTGTGTGTGTTTGGAGGCTCAAAGCGGTGGAACCCGATCTAACCACGACCAGCGCCCCGCCCCGCCCCGCCCCGCCCCCACGCGGCCGACAGCTTTGACCCCCTAACAGATTCCGGCGGGCGGTGCGCAGATCTCCCGCGCTCTCGCGACTCTCTCTCTCTCTCTCTCTCTCTCTCTCTCTCTCTCTCTCTCTCTCTCTCTCTCTCTCTCTCTCTCGCTCCCCCGGTCTGTCTGTCTCTCTCTCTATCTCTCTCCCTCTCTCTCTCTCTCCCGCTCTCTCTCTCGGTTGGTTTATTTGTCCCTTTGACCTCACTGAAGAGGAAGCGAATGTCCGGTCCGGCGGGTCCAAACGGATGCGCGGAGAGAGAGAAAAAGAAAAGAATACAACCCGCAAGAAAGAAACTCAAGAGATTCTGGGACCGCAACCGCATGGAGTCTGCCGCGCGATGGTCTACTCGTGGTGCAGCCCCGCCCCGCCCCGCCCCGCCCCGCCCCGCCCGCAGCAGCGCTTAATAACCCGCCCGCCCGACCAGCAGGCGCTATTGGCCGCCACGCCGCGCCACGCCACACGTTCGTAACAAAGTAAGAGTTCAGACAACAGAGGAGAGATGCTGGGCTGGGCTGGGCGCGCGCTTCGGAATCGCATTAGGATGCTATCCGAGACGCTGGCCTGGCCGTACGGGGGCGGGGCGGGGGCGTGGCGGGGGTGTGGCGGGGGCGTGGCGGGGGCGTGGCGGGGGCGTGGCGGGGGCGAGGCGGGGGCGAGGCGGGGGCGAGGCAGGGGTGTGGCGGGGGGCCACCGCCAGCCTCACCAGCACACGTGCGGGGGCCTCCAACTCCCTCGGCACTGTGTGTGTGTGGACAATCAAGTTTGGACCGCAAAAAAAAAAACAAAAGAAGTACTTGACGAGTTTTCCCCGCACGATTGCAGCTCACCGGCGCCGTCGTCGCTGAGGCGGCGGATCCAGACGGAAACAACACTCACTAGCCGCTGCACCCCTCGCGAACAGCGCGGCCCATAGCCTAGTCGCCAGCGCTGCGAAACTCCTAAGGGCGGAGGGGGGCTGTGAACAAGCCGGGCGGGGCGTGCGGGGCGGGGCGGCTACAGGGGGCCTTCGATCATTATGGAAACAACGAATTAAGAGGCCTGCGAAGTGGAAGCCGGAGGGGGGTGGAGGGGGGGAGCAGCGGCCGGGGAACGAAGGGCCATTTTTATTCTGGGTAGGCGCTCCGCTCCGCTCCCCTTTCTTTTCATATTCTGCACAGCAGCCAGGCCCCCCTCCCCCGCCCCTCCTCCCCCCACCCTTCAGCCGCTCCCTTTTCCCTTCTCCTCCGGGCGTGGCGTGGCGTGGCGTGGCGCAGCTTGCCTGTGTCGCCGGCCGTCTTTAACCCCCCATCAACTTGTACCAGCCGAATGCCAAGTCCTCGTTCTCTACCCCCATCCCCCTGCTCCCCCAGGACCCCCTGCTCCCCCAGGACCCCCGCCTCGCCTCTCTCCCCGTGCTGCACCTTGGGTTCCGCGTTGTGCGCGGCTCGGTGGCGGCCGGGAGTGGCCCGCTAATACGTTTTTATGAGCTCCCTCTTTGCAAACATTACTTGTTGCTTATTAAATTTATCCCGGTCGGAGGGCCGGGCCGGCGCGCGCCGGCACGCCGAGCAGCCAAAGGAATTCGCTTTGAACCTCCATATTGCATCAGAGCCTGCCCCTCCGCGCCCCGCGCCGGCCAGCAGGGGGGCCCGTCGTCGACAAAATTCGTCAACAGTAAATTTAGGCGGAAGGAGCGCGAACAACAGCTCCCTACACTCTATGATGCACACACACGTCCCACGTCCCCAAACTTCCGCGTCTTTCCGAAACGTCCCTCTATACTCAACTCGAGAGAAACAAGCCGTCTAAGACGCTTGTAGAAGACCGCCTCCGCCCAAATCCACCCCCATCCACCCCCACCCCACCTCTCGCCCGCTTGCAGTAGCATCCTCCCATTCTATCCCGTCACTCTACCCGCCTCGCCCTCTCCCCCCGAAGATTTCAAACAGTCTCCTCCCCGCCGTGGTATCCCATACGCGTGCGGCCGAGCCCAAGGCAGCAGCAGCGACACCCTTAATAGCCAGCAAATCGGCTTATCACCGCCTTTGAGGACATCGGAGAGCGGCGCGGTGCGGCGCGGCGGCGGAGCGAGTCCGGCTCATTAGAGGCGAGCTTAGCGCCCGGCCCCGGCCCCGTGGATCGGAGGAGCACGAGGAGGAGGAGGAGGGTGGGGGAGGAGGAGGAGGAAGAGGAGGAGAAGGAGGAGGAGGAGGAGGAGGAGGAGGAGGAGGAGGAGGAGGAGGAGGAGGAGGAGGAGGAGGAGGAGGAGGAGGACGAGGAGGAGGAGGGTGGGGGAGGAGGAGGAGGAGGAGGAGGAGAGGGAGGGGAAGGGGTGCACCACACTGTAATTTTTTTTTGTCATTTTACAACATATTTTGTGACAAACTAGTTGTGCAAAAATAGAAACAAAACTTCTGTCAACCAGACAAAAAACTGATCAACGAATAGATTGTCATTTGATTTTAACAAATTATTTGTCAAACTACAACTAATTAATCGACAATAATTGTTGTCACTGATGATAGTTATTTAGCTGTGAAGTCTGGGAGTTTTTCAATACGCAAGTTTTTTTTACGGCTTCTGACAAATTGTTTGTCTTGGATTAATGACAAGTTTGTCACGTTCCACTTTTATCCAGATATTATTTGTCAAAAGACAGTTTTTTTTCTTACAGTGCACCCCACCACTGTGAAAAATAGTCGTGAGGGTTACGGAAAAAAAATTTCCATGACAAATGTCGTAAAGTTACGACTTTGAGTTGTATAGTTAAGAGTATTTTTTGACATCATCTGTCGACTTGGTTTTCTTCAACGGCAAGAATTCGCTCTCGTAAATATACGACTGAGATCGCAAATTTACGACTCCATGTCGTAATCTGAGATTATAAAGAAAAAGTCGTAAATTTACAAATATTTTTTTCTCAGTGACTGCACCACCACCCGGAGGTTTAAGTCCCTCCCCCAGGCGGGCTAGCGGGGAACACAAAGCACGCGGAAGCCGTACGCGTACTGTGTGGCGAGAGCTTAAGTACCAGCCAAGTGATGCGCCATACTCTTCAGATTGAGGCACACTGTAATAACGTTGCAAAGCATCCTTGCGAAAGGAATCGGCTGCTTCGCAATGACGACGCAAATGGTTTGTACTAATTACAACGCATCTAAATTCTTCGCAACTGCAAAAGCATTTTCTTTGCGATTGCGAAGCATTGCACCGGAAAACCAAAGGTGCTAAGCAACGCCTTTCCTGGGGCGCTAATATCAAGTGCTAAGTTGAGTGCCTTTCCTGGGGCACTAGATCTTAGTGCCTTTGCAAAGGAACTAAATTTAGTTAGTGCCTTTTAAAGGTAGGACTTAGCACCTTTGTATTTCCAGTGTGCTGCGCAAGGTTTTAACAGTGCAAAGTCCCAATAAGTCAAGATCAGAGTCAAGTAGTGCAGTGGTGCTCTGCTCTCTATCACCCCCTGGCTACGCCACTGCTGCTCCAGCGCGCGCGGGCCGGGCGGCTCCCGGAGCCCCCGGGCCGTTGACTCCCCCCCCCCCCCCCCCCCCCCGGCGCCCCAATCGTTCATCCATAAATTCAGCACCGCATTCCGGAGCGACGGACGGACGGAGGCGCCAGAACAGTCATCAATATCGTCACAACACCAAGCCCGGCCCGGCCACCCTCCTTAAAGAAATCACTGGGAAAGAGAGGGAGAGGGAGAGGGAGGGAGAGAGAGAGGGAGAGAGAGAGAGAGAGAGAGAGAGAGAGAGAGAGAGAGAGAGAGGGAGAGAGAGGAGAGAGAGAGAGAGAGAGAGAGAGAGAGAGAGAGAGAGAGAGAGAGAGAGAGAGAGAGAGAGAGAGAGAGAGTGAGTGAGGGGGGTGCCACACTCGACAGCTATACATGAAATTACGATCAGACAATTGAAGCGAGAGAGTTCCCTTCTTGAAGGCGAAACCACGAGAGGGAGGCAGAGGCAGGAGACAGCTCGCCTCGGCCCCGCAGCAGTCCCCTGCAGACTCCCCGTTTGATGAAAGTGGTTTATTTTTCTTCATTTTACTTCCCGGGCGGTCCTCGCTGCTGTTTTGCATAGGTAAGGTAAGGTCCTTCAATTGAGAGTCCCTCTCTCCCCTCGCTCTCCTTGGCGTCCCTCATTCCCTCACCCACACGCCCCCCCCCCCCCCCCTCTCCTTCCTGTTTGCATCAGGGCTTTCGCTCAAGCTCGCCCTTCCCTTCCGCCATCCCTCTCTCTTTTTTCCCCCCGGGGGCGTCGGGACCGGTCGCATATAAATCGTGTCGTTTAGGAGTTCCATCTGAATGTCACTGCCGCTGGGCTCGCCTGGGCTCGCCTGGGCTAGGCACCCGACTGGCCCTGAGCGCACCGGTCCCCAGGAGGTGCCGTTGCACACGGGCGGGGCGGGGCGGGGCGGGGCGGGGCGGGGCGGGGCGGGCGCGGCGGGGCAGGGCTTCACTCGCTCGCGCCCCTCGGGCTGTACCGGTCGGACTTCTCCAGCAGAACTGCCCGAGCTCCTCGAGCTTACGGCCTCCAGAATGAATCACGCTCCAGACCGACTTCTCCGGGCCACTACTCCGGTTAGGTCAGTTCCGGGTCCGGGCGGGGCGGGGGCGGGGCGGGGCGGGGCGGGGGCCGTAGCGTAACGCCGCGCCCCGCGCCGCGCGCAGAGCGGCTGGCTCCGGGCGGCTCTAAACGGGGGCCCCTCATCTCCCTCGCTTCCACCAGCGCAGTTACTGTTACCGTTAAAGTTTGGCCCCGCCGCGCCGCGCCGCGCCCCCTACGTGCCGGTACACTGCGAGCAGAGCCGGTGAGGGGGTCCCTGTCGAGGGGCCGCGGGGGGCAGCCCTATGTCGGGTGTCATTTGGAATGAAAACGAAATTGTTTCTTGAATCCGCAGGGCAGGGCTGCGTGAGGAGGCTGAGAGAGGGAGAGAGAGAGAGCGTGAGCGAGAGAGAGAGAGAGAGAGAGAGAGAGAGAGAGAGAGAGAGAGAGAGAGAGAGAGAGAGAGAGAAAGCGAGAGAGAGAGGTGCAGCCACGGTAAATCTGTTTCCTGCGGGACTCCCAGGAAAGTACGTTATTTTCCAGCACTTTTCCTGGCAATACCCAGGAACACTCTCAGACCACTACTGGCATTTTGTAAGTGGACGATAAAGTATTCTGTACAGTAGTAATACTTCGAAAATTCCTAAATAATACTTCAAATTTTCTAAATATTTACGGTGGAAAATAATCACTGTAGTGACTTTTTCATTACTTACGAAATAAAGTTCCTTAAATACTTAAAAAATTCTAAGTAATACTTAGAATTTTGTTAGTATTTTACAGTCGTACAAAATCTTTAGTTGTCAACTGAGGATAAAGTCAGTATTGGTCTGAGAGTGAACTTTCCTGGAAAATTGCCTCCTTTCCTGGGAATCTCAGGAAACAGATTTACAGTGCAGAGAAACCAGCCGCACCGCGCCGCCGCGGCGCCTTTGTCAAAACAACACGGCCAAGTAATTTCGGCTGGAGCCTCTAATCCCTCACAAACTACACGGCGGCGGGCGGGGCGGGGCGGGGCGGGGCGGGGCGGGGCGAGGCGGCGCCACAGCGCGGGAGGCGCCAGCCACGGCCAACTCCTCGTAATCCTTAGCCATCCACCTGTTAAAGGCAGCGTCCGAATATCACAATTAGAGAGAGAAAGAGAGAGAGAGGAAGGGTCCGGGGCACAGGGTGAGCCTGCACTGTAAAAACCTTGCGAAGAAATTGTGTTCGTAATCGTTCCTAAGCGTTCGTAAGCTGCGAAGCATTCAACTGCCTCGTATTACTAAGCATTTTTTCGTAGTATACAAACAAATTTCTTCGTAAACAGGGCCTGGGAAGAAAATGCTTCGCACTACGAAGCATTGCGAAGCAACCAAATGCTTCGCAACGTTACAAAAAATTTACTTCGAAACGATTTTACAGTGTGAGGAAGAGCACTGAGAAAAATATCTCTGTAGATTTACGATAAATTTTGTAAATTAGTATTTACGAAATACGTTGTAAATTTACGACATTTGCTCGTGAATGAATTTCAAGCCGATATGTAGTGTTTGTAATTTTACGATTTGCAATTTGTAATTTTACAACCGCATTTCGTGGGAAATTTTCCCGTAAACCTACGACAATTTGGCACAGTGAGGAGGCTGACGGAGAGAGAAAAGAGGAGAGGAATAAGTGACGGAGAGAACCACGCTGGCCGTAGTGTGCGTGGGAGGATAGGAGAAAAGGGTAGAGAGAGGAAGAGAGAGGAAGAGAGAGAGAGAGAGAGAGAGAGAAAGAGAGAGAGAGAGAGAGAGAGAGAGAGAGAGAGAGAGACGAGTGAGTAAGGGAGACGACGGACTGTTGATGTCGCGACAACACGCCCCCCCCCCCTCCCCCCACCTCTACCCCGAGTGACACGCACGCGTCGCTTTGTCTTCATACTCGGCACCAACCTCGATTACGACCTCGGGCGTGGCGCGGCGTGGCGCGGCGTGGCGAGGAACGAACACCTCTCTGAGCTGTAAGTCTCCCCCATCCGTCTTGCAGAGCCGCCCGTCCCGCCCCGTCCGTCTGCCCGCGGGGGAGAGGAGGGGGAGGGGAGGGGGAGGGGTGGATGTAGCTAGGACCGTATACAAAACCCTGCCATTCTCCACATACACACACAGCACGCCACATACGTACAGACAGACGCACAGCCACACACATGATTCACATACTCGGGGCGGACTGGGGCGGGCTGGAGGCTACTGGGGGGGAAGTCAAACACGCTAAGACCACGACGGGACCACCCCTTCCGGGCGAACTGCCAACTGAGACACCGTGATTTTCACGCTATATTATTTGAACTCTGTAGCACTCTTTGAGTTTCTGAAAGATTTTTGTTGTTACTTTCTACACACCTGGCGTTGAATGCTAAGACAACCGCCCTTAATCCATGGCATTTCGTTTCAGCACACGCACGAAAAGAATCGAAATAAGTGCTGCACGGTAAAAACAAAAAGTTTCTTGCATTTCAAAACCCGGTCTTGGATGCCATTGGCGTTCTCCATAAGATCCAAGACCGGGTCCTGAAATAAAAGATACTTTTTTTACCGTGTTAACCAAGGCATTCCTCTAACGGCAGAATGAAGCTATTTGTTCCCGACAGTGTCCCCTTCAGTGCCCCCTGTTTTCGGCGGACCAGAGCCCCATCGAGTGCACGCCGCGGGGCCAGCCCCGGCCTCTCTTCTTGGATGGTCCGAATCGCCAACACAGCGCAGCACGGAAGCGGCGTGGCGGGGCGGGGCGAGGCGTGGCGGGGTGGGGGCGATCTCTTGTAAAAGGGAGGGGGGCTCATAACATCTTATTAAAAGGAACCTGCCGAGCGGGCGGGGGCGCGGGGCCCGCGGGGGTCGAGGAGAGGGGAAGGGGAGGGAAGGGGAGAAGCGGGGGCAAATAGACATGCAATGGCCCCCTAGACACAGCGCACCATCACGCCACGCCACGCCACGCCACGCCACGCCACGCCACGCCACGCCACGCCGCGCCACGCCACGCCACGCCACGCCGCCCCGCGCCCTGCCCTAACCTCCATTTGCCTGGAATAGAGTCAGCGCTCCGGAGAGGACCCGACCGCCACGCCACGCCACGCCCGTCGCGGGAGAAACGAAATCTGCAAGAAAACTTAATTAAAATAAAGCCTCGGTCACGACCGTAAGACGCGAGCGGGGGCCCCGTGGAGAGAGAGAGAGAGAGAGGGGGGGGGGCGGTGCTCGGGGTGCTCCCGCGCCTGCCCCACCCGCGACAAAGCTCCCTCTCAGCGCCCAGCTGCACGCAAAATCGTATATCACTACTTCCAATATTCTCAAAACCCCCGTTTTCATTCAAGGAAAAAATAATAACATTTTAGTGTTATCTCACTGTAAAAACAAAGGTGCTAAGCAACGCCTTTTCTGGTGCGCTAAGGCACTAAATTTGTATGGAGTATACGCAGCTGGTCAGCTAAAGGTGTTACGTCCTACCTTTAAAAGGCACTAACAAAATTTAGTGCCTCCTTTGGGTCACTAAATCTTAGTGCCTCTTTTAGGTCACTAAATCTTAGTGCCTATTTTTGGGTCAGTCAATCTTAGTGCCTTTCCAAAGGCACTTAATTTTGTTAGTGCATTTTAAAGGTATAGGACTTAGCACGTTTTTCCGGTGCAATGATCGCAGCTGTCATGACGTGAAAGTAGTACATTCCGATCGGACATGTACCAGCAGGGACATCGGAGCACGGGAGTGTAGCAGCACGGACTTAGCGCAGTATCTTCGTTTCACCCAATTCCAGCCATCCATCCGTCTCTCCAGGGCCTGGCCTACAGTCCAGAGTGAGCAGATCCCAGCCAATTTTAAACAATCGGCACATTCCATTAGCTGTGATGGGCAGCGGGCCCGCCCCGCCCCGCCCCGCCCCGCCCCGCCCCGCCGGGTCATTCCATTCGTCGTAATACCGGGCTTAGGGCCTCGTGTTTATGTAAATCCCGTCCGCCGGGGACGCGCGGCGCGGCGGGGTGGGGTGGGGCGGGGCGGGGCGGGGCGAGGGCCTTGCGCTAGATAGACCAGTGGAGCGGGCCGGACGCCGCGGGTGTAACCTGCTCCTGCTGCTCCAAAGGGTTCCGAAGGTGCGGGCGGGGCGGGGCGGGGCGGGGCGGGGCGGGGCGTCGCCGCCGCTGCCCGGTCCCAGGCGTAATTACCGATTGATTTAAATTTTCATGGCCTCCTGCCCGGCCCCGCCCCGGCCCACCCCGTCCCGCCCTTGCGCCTCACCGCCAGAGCCTCGGCCTCTTGCCCCTGTCGTCCGGCAGCCTGCCACCGCCCGCTGGAGGCCTCGGCCCCGCCCCGCCCCGCCCCGCCCCGCCCCGCCCCGGCCGGTCCCTGGAGTGTCTGGTACCGGATCAGCGGTAATCCCGAGGATCGCTGGCTCGCCCTGCGCCCCACGCGCCCCGACTAATTTATTCATAAAAAGGGTTTCGGACGCGTCCTGGCCCCGCCTCGCCCCGCCCCGCCCCGCCCCGCCCCGCCCCGCCCCGCCCCGCCCCGCCCAGCCGCCTGGATCACGAGCGCGCGCGCGCGGGAAAAACAACCCCCTGCCGATCTATATTTAAGCGCGCTGAGGTAACTCACTGCCGCCCCACCCCACCCCGCCCCGCCCCGCCCCGCCAGCGCGCGCTGCAGCTGTGCCGTGCCGAAGGCGGATAATGGAGTTACGAGTTGCACTTGTTAGGACAAACGCTCGCGAAAATTCGAAACAGGAAAAGAGAATTGTTTCAGGCCGCCCCGTTCCGCGCCCCGGCGGCCCGGAGGGGGGCCGGAGGCCGAGCTTGGGCGGCACGGAGCAGCGGCCCCACCCGGAGTTTGAGACGAGTTTGGGGGAAGGGGGCCAACAGAGGTCTGGGAGATGTGCAAGTCTTTCTGCATCGGAGCAACAAAGAAGAAGAAGAAGAAGAAGTAAAAGAACGTGGTACGTGCGAGGGAAGGAGGACCAAAGACCAACACAACCGGAAGCGGGCGACCGGAAGTGGTGCCGGAAAAGGCAAGGGGTGAGGGCGAACGGCAGTCTGGGGTGAGGGGAGGGGAGACAAAGAAACGTGTAGTACAGAGGGTGAAGGGAGATGAAGGGAGTGGAGTGACTCGACTGCCGCGCTGCTGTTCGGCCGCACAAAAAAAAAGAAGAAAAAGGAAAAAGTCGGACATGCGTCGAGACTGATAGATGGAAAGGTACAGCGGGCCGATCAAATCGAAAGCGGTCATAAAGCCATTCCTGTTGGATAAACTCGCATATACACGAGACTGATAATCCCCTTTCCACGTGTGATCGGAACACATTATACTGCGCGGGTTCAGAGGGGAGGTGAGGGCGCATCTCCGGGCCCACCTGGCAGCGCAGGGCGCCTGCTGCTCCCACCCACTCGGGCGCGTCATATTAGTTACCCGATATCCGCCCACACACACACACACGCACTCACATAGAGAGAGGTCCCGTCAGTCATAGGAGCTGCCCTGCCACCGGCTGCCAACACACTATAACTGCACTCGGACCGCACAGAGCGTTGTTTGCACACGCTCTCTTTTTTTCTCATCCTCGCTATCACTATCACACACACACACACACACACACACACACACGCGCGCGCGCGCGCGCGCGCTGCGTAATGTTCTTCTTTTTAAGTTAACATTATATTCAGACGATTTCTCGTACGCAAAATGATAAGCTTTGTTCGCACACTTGAATGAAGAGCAGCAGCAGCGGGTCAGGTATGTGTATAGGGTAATTTGTATGTGGGCGCGCTGCTGCTGAGTGTGTGAGAGAGAGAGAGACATGCGGCCTGGCGTTGAGTGTGAGAGAGAGAGAGACATGCACGAGGCCTCGCCGCGATGGCTCATGAGATATATACATATGACAGAGCCCCGCGTGCTCATCAGTAAGCACGGCGCGGCCCGGCTGCGGCGGGACGCGAGGCGAGGCGCGACAGACGAGTGAAATCTGGCGGCCGCGACGGGCCGGGCCGGACCTGTGCCGTAAGGCCTTCACCGGAAAAACAAACGTGCTAAGCAACACCTTTCCTGGGGCGCTAAAATCAAGTGCTAACTTTATAGTGCCTATCCTGGGGCACTAAATCTTCACTGTTAAAAATCCCGTACCCCATTCCAAAGATACTACGGTAAAATCCGTTTTGTTTGATCACGGAACAGCCGTATCTTAAAAATACGGTGTTTTCCGTGACCAATTCCGTAGTTAAGTTTCTTCAAACTTCGAAAAAAGTTAAATTAATGGCAGTACGGTCATACGCACTACGGACGTCCCGTACCCACTAAAAACGGTTCAGACCTGGTAAAAATTAACGGAGAAACCGTATTACCAACAAATTTTTGGCAGTGTTAGTGCCTTTCCTGGGCACTAAATCTAGTGTCTTGTAGAAGGTTTAGAGTGTAAGCAGCTGGTCAGCTAAAGGTGCTGCTAAGTCCTACCTTTAAAAAGGCTCTAACAAAATTTAGTGCCTTTCCTGGGGCATCAAATCTTAGTGTCTTTCCAAAGGCATGAAATTTTGTTAGTGCCTTCTAAAGGTAGGACTTAGCACCTTTGTATTCCAGTGTTATTGCGCAGAGCCTGACGGCCATAATGCTACTGTTTGCATGCGCTCTGGCTTTAAGACCGCCTTATGCAGTACACGTTAGTTCGGGTACGAGTTATCTCGCGTACTGTCAGAGAAGGACTCACTCTGTAAGACACGCGGTAAATCTGTTTCCTGAGATGTCCGGGAAGTTTTGCGCATTTCCAGGCAGGAAAGTTCCTTACTGTAAAATATAAATTTGTAGATTGACGATAAAATTTTTAACTTAAGATTTACGAAATATGTTGTAAATTTACGACGGACCTTTCTTGCTCGTGAATGAATTTCAAGCCGATACGTAGTGCTTGGTGCTTGTAATTTACAATTTGCAATAGCGGTGGAAAATTTTCCTGTAAGCCTTTAACTATTTTTCACACTAGTCCTGGAATATAACACGCTTTACTGGGAATTCGAGGAAACAGATTTACTGTAGAAACATTAACTTTTGTCAATATTTCGAGTCTAACTTTGAAGTAAAGATATACAATAATTAATACGAATATTTCTTTCTCGAAAATGAAAGGAAGTGCGGGGAAAGGGATTTTCAGCTGATAGGAAGAGCATATAGCTGCAGTTCTGTATTGCATATTTTTCCGCAATATTTTTTTTTTCGTACGCCGCCCGCATACTACTTCCCCCCTCCGCATCACGGCCCCGGCGCGCGGCGCGGACACGAGCGCGGCTGAGCGCTGCGTACAGCGGTGCTGGAATGTGACGGCCGCGCGCCCCGCCCGGGCACCAGCCACTTGCTGAATTTATAGCGAAAAACAATATTACTAATAAATTTGAATGGTATTCAAGTGCCAAAAAAAAAAAAAAATTACACTGGTAAAACAAATGTGCAGTTTCTGCACACTTACGTGTCGAGTTGATGACTTTGCACACTATCTGGTGTAGAGACATAACTAGACATCACGTAATGTCTAGTTACTTAACGTTTCGTGATATGCACACAAAAAGCACACTTGGACACTTACCCTAGGCATATGGTTACAATGGGGTACTTCGAGAAACTGCACACCACATGGTGTGCAGTTGACTAAACGTTTGCACAAGTGTAGAAAAAGTGCACACCAGTAGACGTTTAGTTCAGCTCGACACAAGCAAGTGTTTAGTTTTTGCACATTTGAAACTAAACACCAATTGATGTGCAGAACTAAACATTTGTTTTCCCAGTGTACAAATTCTAAGGGAATATTATTAGTTATGGTCTTTATGCTGACAATACTCTGGAAATCCAAGTGTGTACAAGTATTCATTATTTACTGCATACAGTAAATAGTGTGTACATGACAAGGTACACACTATTTGCCGGATACCTTGGCATGTACACACGAAAAATCACACAAAAACTACGTGTGTACCTTGGCATGTACACACTATTTACTGCACACCCAGAAAATGTGATCCTTGAAACAAGGCTAAACGCGTTGATTCAAGGAAAAAAAATTACAAGGAAAAATTTAACCCAATTTCTAGGAATTTTCTTTGAGTCAAGGATTTTTTATTCCTCAGTTTTAAAGATTATTCCTTATTTTAACGTATTTAACATCATGTTAAGGAAAAAAAGTTCCTTGTATTTTATTAAGGAAAATATCCTTGATTCAAGGATCAGATTTTCTGGGTGCATACCTGTAAGTATGCAGTAAATAATGACTAATTGTACACACTTGCTATTCCAGAGTAATAGCCGCGCAGGAAAATTTTAAAGATGGAACGATCCTGCTTCCGCGGTATGCGCGTTTCAGCCGGAATAAACAATGTACTTATTAATGGGCGCCTGCCTGCTCCCTTTCCTCTCGTGGTTAATGACGTACTTTATTGAGCTCGCACACACCGCTGCTGCTGCTGTGTGATTGAGCGCCCATGGCGGGGCGGGGTGTGGCGGGGCGCGGTGGGGTGGGGCGGGGTAGGGCGGGGCCTATCCGATCCCCCTCGCTCTCCGGCTGAGGCGAGCGCGACTAACCCATTAGCGGAATGGCTGGCTGGGTTGAATCGCATCACACACTCAGATCCGATTCAATAGGGGGAAGGGGTGGGGTGGGGTGGGGTGGGGCGGGGCGGGGCGGGGCGGGGGGTCAACTAAAGGCGTTCCATTCAAGGGTGTGTTCGTGTGTGGGCCGCGGCCCCGCCCGGAAAAGTCATTTCAAAATGCGTCGCCGTTGAGTTCCGCCAGGCGGCAGGTCCCCACAACAGCAGGTGCACGGACAGACTGCTTTACCTGGACTGCGCGGCCTCGGGCCTGCCCTGCATAGCGGCGGTCGAGTCCTCGCGGCGCCGGCTCCTTCAAGGACCTCCTCCTCCAGCCGCGCTCATGGCGACAACTCCCTGGTCGTGCTTCGTCACCGCATATCTCACATCGTCACGCACCGTCACACACGCGCACACACAGTCACACACAGTCACTGCTACTCGGGGACCCCGCCGCGATGTGGAGCTCGCGGCGCACGCGCGCGTCGCGGGACGAGACGGACCGGGCCGGGCCGGGGCGGGACAGTACGGGTGGAGGGTGCGCTCGCGTCGGCTCCTCGCGCCACACTGCCGGCGGCAAGCGCGCGGCGCCCCACCCCGCCCCCGCGCGGCGCCACCCCCCGCCCCCGGGCCCGTCCCCGCTGCCGCCCCCGCCCCCGCCGGCCCCCCTCAGCCTCACCGGCGGCGCAGGGCTCATCGCCCCGAGCAGCAGCCGCAAACCCAAACCCAAACCCGGGTCAAGCCCGGGTACGACACAGGGCCGGGGTCAACCGCCGCGAGGTAGGAACGAGACGCAACGTCACACAGGGAAACCCAAAGCCCCGCCGGCCGCCGGCCCGGGGGCCAGTGGGCGCATAATAACACAACCGCACGCTTAATACAATGCCAAGGCAGAATATATCTCTGCAGTTTCGGTCAGTGGATGATGCGCGAGTTTTTATGGAATCTTGTATGCTGTCTAGAAATTTCCCTTTTTATTCTAGTAAAAAATTAAAAATAAACATAAAAATTATTCTGATAAAATTTGGTGATTTTGAGTGAATTGCGTGGTATGAAAAAAAAAAAAGAAAACCGAGTTGTAACCCCGTTGTTGAGATCGCTTTAAGTATTTTATTTCTTGTAAAAAAGAAAAAATTAACGCTAACGTGAAAGCAGATGACTTTTACTTTGTACGTTTTGCCTCAAACGTTGAACTTCCTACTTCAAACTCAGAACTTTAACCTTTTTCGCGTTAACTTTTATCGCTTTTACTGCTTAAAGCTTTTAGTTTTAGCGTTTCAACTAGTAACGCAAGCAGCTTAACTTTAAGCTGTGTAACTTTGCTCACGAACTATCAGAACTTTTCAACTTTAACTTTTCAGCTTTTATATTTTTAACTTTCAACTTTTTAACTTTAAACGTTTCAACTAATACTATTCAAATTTTAACGTTTTAACTTCTAACTTTTACTGATAAATACTGGGATTCATTACGATATGGCGTAGCGTGACGCGGCGCGGCGGTGTGGCGCGGGGGAGCGCGGACGACTAGGGTTTTGGGTTATGGGTCGTAAAACGGCAATCAATGCATAGGGCTGTGCATAGGGCGGCTGCGGGCGGCAGCTGAGTAGCGTCCATGCTTGAAGCACTACGAGCTGCTGGCAGCCTGAACAGCACTACTGTGGCGAGCGAGCGAGCAAGCACGCTGAGGCCCACTGTCGCCGCGCTCCTATATATATCTTTAGGCAACTGCTTTTCAACTTCAACTTTCCTACGCTTAACGCTGGACAACTTTTACTTTGACAACTTTAACTGACGACGTTTCAACTTTAACTTTTAACTTTACTTCAGTACAAGCTGCTGATACTAACGTATCATCTGCTAAAAAACATCCGACTGTCCACTCGCCTGATAACTTCTCCCAGTTAAAATGCTGAACACTATCATACTCCGAACAAACCATTATTTCCCTGCTTCATTATCACCTCCCTTTATCTTTGCCTCATCCCCGCGCAGCTTCGCCTGCTTCTATTTCTTTTCTCGTCCGGCAGACCGGACGGCCGGCCAGGCGGACAGCAGCCGAGCAACAAATGGAAAGGCTAGTTCTTGGCTGCGCTGCTCGGAGAAACAATAAGAGGCGCACCCTAGGAATGATTTACGGACCGAGGGAGGGACATCACGGCGCGGCCGGGCGGGGCGGGGCGGACACAGATGCAGTCAAGTCAGCGAAAGGCACTAGTACTAGTCCAGGGGGGAGGGGGAGGGGCGCAGCAGACAGCGCGAGCTGACTCAGCGCGGCGTTCCGTTCAGCTCGTGTCAGATCACTGTCAGCTGGCCGCGCCGCACGGTATAACACCACCACCACCACCGCCTCCCCGGACCGGGCCGGAGCGCAAGGCAAGGCAAGGCGGGGATGACGCCAGGGGAGACACGGCATTAAAAAAAAGAGGTAACTCACAATAAAAAGGAAACAGAAATGTAACTGGCCACTGCGCCCTGCAGGAGCAGCGGCGGGGGCGGTGGCAGACGGACTGAGTAAGCTGTGCCGCCGAGCAACCCCCGGCCCCGGGCCCCTCTGGACAGCCAGACTGGCTCAAGACATTAGCCGAGTCACCAAACGAGCGCTAACTGACCGCGAAAGACTTATGGCTCCGGGAATCACGACAATCCTCCCCTCAGTCTATTTACGGTAAGCCCCGCAGGCCGGCCGGGCCGGGGGCGGGCCGGGGGCGGGTCACTGCGGGCGGGACTCGCGTGCCCCCGCGCCACCCCCGCGCCGCCCCCGACCACTCGGTAATCACATGCGCACCTCTTCCATCAGGATAAAGCAGGCGGCTGGACCGCGCGGGGCGGGGCGGGGCGGGGCGGGGCGGGGCGGGGCGGGGCGGGGGGCGGGGCGGGGCAGTGTGGGCGCGGGGGTCGAAAACAGAGACAAAAATACGGCCAGGAAAAAGAAAACGAAGAGGAATTTCTCTCTTTTTTCTCCTTTTCTCCCAGCTGGAATGGCTTGTCGCTTGATGAAAGCAGTGCACTTTATATCAGCCGTCTGATACGGGTTGTGTTAGATGTTTGCCGTAGCTCTTGCGTCTGTCAACTCGCCGGGGCGGCTTTGTGGATAGCGAGCCCCGAGGGGGGGCTGCCCGACGCACGGCACGCAACCGCATACCCCCGCCTGAGGGGGGGGGGGGGGAGTGTAAAGGGGGGGGGGGGGTCATAGAGAGAAAAAGTGTTCCGAAACCTTTCTCGTTAGCCAAAGCCAAAGACCTGCGGCTGATTAGAATCTCGCCGCGCCACTGAGCCCCGCACGAACACCTCATAAAAAATCAGCCCGCCATTAGCAAGTGTCCACAAAACAGGTAACGCGGCGCACATCTGGGTCAACGTCCCGCCCCGCCCCACCCCGCCCCGCCCCGCCGCAGTACAGTCGGTCTCTCGTCTCTCTCCTCCCCCAAACTGAAAGTGAAAAGTCGCCGCGTACCGGAGGGAGCAGCGAACACACACACACACACACACACACACACACACACACACACACACAGGCTAGCGCGTCACACATCCAGGTAGGGCCGTCACAGACGGGCGAGGTGGGGGTGGGGCGGGCGACGGGCGAGGCGGGCACGACACTGGTGGTACGCCCTACGCCCGCCGCTCTCTTTCAGGGTTCACACACACACACACACGCGCGCGTACGTCCTGTCCTGGACCAGGCAGCATGCACGCCTTTCGCAGCCTCCCGGGGGAGTGCCCTTCACTTGCCGCCGCGTCACTCCCCCCCGCACCCCCTCCTCTATTAGATCCCATTCTATTTGCCGGACGCCGGGCCGGGCGGGACGGACGACTCTCCCTCTCTTTTCGTCTCTCCGCTCTCCCTCTTATTCTAACCTGATTGGCGCGGCCGCGCTCTGCCCAGCAGCGCACCGCCGGGGTACGGGGTACAGTACGTTATTGGGCCGTGTCGGAGAGAGCGAGAGAGAGAGCGAGAGAGAGAGAGAGAGAGAGAGAGAGAGAGAGAGAGAGAGAGAGAGAGAGAGAGAGAGAGAGAGAGAGGTACCCCCTGCCTGCCTGGCCTATCCTTGCATGGCGACGCATTCTACCCGCCGCCCCCCGGGGCCCCGGGGGCCTCCGCGTGTAGCCTCACTGCTGCCCAGACCTGTCGGGGTCCCCCGCCCCCCCGCCCCACCCCGCCCCGCCAGCCCCCGGAGCCGCGAAAACCTCCACAGCCCCCTCGTCTCGTCCGCCCTTTCTCCGTCCCCTTTTTCCCTTCTTACGGCTCCTTCCTTTTTCCGTGGTCGTCATGGCAACGAGCCGTGCTCGGCATTCTAATATCACGGGCGGCCTACCCGCCAGGCGCTAGGCTGAGAATTTCTTCGTCTCTCTCCCTCTCTCTCTCTCTGCTCTCTCTCTCTCTTGCTCTCCTCCGCGTCCCTCTCCTCCTCTGTCCTCGTCCCACTTCCCTCGGGCAGCCCTGATGGAGGCACGTGATATCTGTGTGATAGGGCTCGACTTCACCGCAGGAACGCTCCGAGCATTACGACAGATAGAGGCAAGTACGAAAACGAGGGAGACAGCGGAAGTAAAGGAGGAGAGAGAGAGAGAGAGAGAGAGAGAGAGAGAGAGAGAGAGAGAGAGAGAGAGAGAGAGAGAGAGAGAGAGAGACAGACAGAGAGAGAGAGAAGGAAAGAAAAAGCAAGAGTGAGAGTCAGGGAAGAGGAAAGACACCGGACGCCCCTTCACCTCACCTCACCCCCAGGGATTAGGAGAGGTGTGATACGGGAGGTACGCTCCTGGCCTCAGGCGTGAGGGGGTAAGGGAGGGGGGGGGAGGGTTGAGTTCAATACCATTTGAAAGCTGAAGACCAAATTATTAAAAGGAGTTGACTGAGTGGGTGGAGAGGGGAAGGGGGATGCGAGGGCGGGACAGAGCGTACAAACGAAGGAAGGGGGTAGATGACGGGCTGGGGTTGGGGGAGCGACACACAGCTCAACGAAAAAGAAGTCGTCGCGTCGCGATGGTGGCGGGGCGGGGCGGGGCGGGGCGGGGCAGCACGCCGAGGGCACACAAAAGGGACCCGGCCGGGCGCGGCGCGGCCGAGAGCACGCCCTTTGAAAGAAGAGTCCGCAAGCGTCTCATGGCACAAACTGGCCGTCCCGTATCGTCCCGCCAAATCCTCCCCGGCAGGAAACCCGTCCAGAGGATGACACTCTGAGCGCTAGCTCTCGAGTCTATTGACCCCGCCCCGCCCTCTATCGATACTGTGAGTGTGTGTGTGTGTGCGTGCGTGCCGCCCCCGGAAAGCGCCGTGAAAAGAAAGCGGCAGCAATATACGCCCAGCGCAGCCCCGCCACGCCCCGCCACGCCGCCGCACGCCGAGTCCATAGTCCATTGTCGCGTAGGAGTAAAGAGAGTTAAGCTGATTTGAAGCGTCACAGCGGGGAAAAAGGCGGGAAATGAATTATTATTACACGGGCATTTTCTCATTTTGTTTTTCATAGTGAACGCGCGTGCGTCGTGCGATTTCTTTTGCGCGGAAGGCATCCATCGGGTGCAAGTGCACTGTAAAATTTTAAATCGTCACATTACGACAAAGTCAGTGCTAAATTTTACTTTTGAAAGGTTCGTCACATGACAAATGGTTCATCACAGTGTGACGAAAGATTCATGTCATGTGACGAAAGATTTATGTCATGTGACGAAAGATCATTGTCATGTGACGAAAGATTCATGTCAAGTGACGAAATGTATGTCATGTGACGACTGTTTCATCACAGCTCTTGTGACGAAATATTCGTAGCGATACACTGGAAAAACAAACGTTGCGTCCGCTACACCAATTGGTGTGTTCTATGGCAACATTTCAGTTTTTGTGGAATATTAACCAACCGAGACTTTAAGTTGCATTTCTGATGCGCCTATCAAATTCCCCATGAAATTCCCGTTCGAACGAGCCTACATGTGATGGGGTTCAGATGCATAGTTCATTCAACATGCCCAATTCCCCATTTTTAGGCACGAAGTAGCCTTATAGTTTTGTCTCGGATCTGACTGGTTTTTTTTTTTTTTTTTATTTTTTTAATCAGCTCTAACAGAATTTTTTCAAACTCAGTTTCAAGGTGGAAACCGACGCTCTGAAACCAAATCCGGAATCGGCATGTCGGTAAAATGCACCAGATCTGAGATATTTGGCCCGAAAGTTTAGTGTGAAACGTATCTTAGGCGGGAATCTGATGAGTTGAGCGGTTTTTAGTTTCGGGCGCCAACAATACTCGACAAGTACTCGCCAGCACTGGCCGGGCCGGCGGGCAAGGGGAGAGTGCCCGCGTGGCTGGGCGTGGCTGGGAAACTGTTGATTCAAGTCATGCACAGTATTTCATAATATAAAAATTGAAACAACATCCTAGGGTAAAAATGTAAATTCAGTGTTCGATTGATGATTGCACAACGAACCCACAGTTTAAAAATCAAGTCGATCTGACGATTCAATCCAAACATTTAGACGCATTTAATGTGCATTACACGTTCTTTAACGGTTTTTGGTAGTAGATTGTAATTTCCAGTGGACAAACTGATTCTTAGTGATACGACGACTCAAACCTAACTTAAACTTTTCTGGAACCTGAGTGTAACTTAAACCTAAACTTCATGCTACTTCGTGACTCCCAGGATTTCACTTGGTGAAATCGTATTTTCTACAAATCCTATTTAAACTCGTAGTATTTAGGCTCGCAACCCCATTACATGTAGGCTCGTTCGAACGGGAATTTCATGAGGAATCTGATAGGCGCATCAGAAATGAAACTTAAAGTCTCGGTTGGTTAATATTCCACAAAAACTGAAATGTTGCCATAGAACACACCAATTGGTGTAGCGGACGCAACGTTTGTTTTTCCAGTGTATTTATCGTCACATGACAATTTGGTTTAACAGTGTGCAAAACGCGCGTCGAGAGCGGCTTTCTCTGCCGAGTACTGTACCGGCGGCGTGTTTCTAAGGAGGCGGTCAGTTGTGGGGTGTTGCCTGGTTGTTCTCAGGTCCAAGTTATTGCAGGACTCCTTCCTGGAGGAAGCACGCGCCTGAGGTGCGCAGTGCGCTGCAGAGTAAGAGAAAGGGACGAGCAGCGGCCGCAGCACAGGGGCAAAAAGTGAAAGGGATGTGTGAGTGAGTGAGTGAAGGTGGGGGTGTATGATTGAGGGTCGGCCACCCCTTCGGCGGCCCGGCCCAGGGGCGGGCAGGACGGCCAGAGGCACGACTGCTGCACTGGGTGCGGGCGCAAAGATAGAGAGGGCACAAGAGAGAGAGAGAGAGAGAGAGAGAGAGAGAGAGAGAGAGAGAGAGAGAGAGAGAGAGAGAGAGAGAGAGAGAGAGAGAGAGAACAAAACGAGAAAACAGCAGACTGCCGCCGCACAATCAAAAAAAATTTAAAATAAAGAGGGAGAAAAAAATGAGACCTCCTCGCGGCGGGACGCGACGGGGGGGCTCACAATGATGAGGGCGACATCTCCGCGGCCAGGCCACTAATTACACGACAGGTTCGCTAAAGTCAACGCGAATTTATTATTCTCTTCACGGGGGGGCCGCGCTGGGCGGGAGAGACAAAAGAGTAAAAAGAAGGCAAGTGAGAGGGCCGAAGAATGCGCGCAGGCAGGCGGGCTAGCCTCATCTGTGAGTGAGTGAGAGAGAGAGGGAGAGAGGGAGGTGTTCGTCAGCTGGGAATAATGGGCGACATCAAAGATTAGGAAGGGGGTTGGGGGCGGCGCAAAACTTGGGAGGCGCAAGAGAAAAGAGAGTGAGTAATTGGTTTTTGGGGACCAACGGGGTAGCGCACTAATTGGTAGGGCCGCCGCGAGCAAACACCAAACACAAAAGCGTCATCCGCCCGCCCGGCCGGCCCGCCCCGCCACGACACGCCACGCCCCTACCCCGCCGATCGAATACGCGGCTGGGCCATCAGGACGGAATAATTTTCAGCGAGGCTACTTTTTAAAGTGCCTGGCCCCCGCCCCGTCTAAGCAGGCCAGGCCAGGACGGGACGGGACGGGACGGGACGGGACGGGAGGATGTTGGTATGGATGTCGGGGCGCCGCGGCGCGGCCGGGGACGACGCCTCTCTCGCAGATCAAAGAGGCCCGGCGTCGGCCCGTCCGGGAGGCCGGGGAGCAGGGCAGAGAGAGAGAGAGAGAGAGAGGGATGGAGATCTCCTCCACGGACCCCCATGTCGCGTCCGGTGATAGAGAGAGAGAGAAGACAACAAGTAGTCTTATGGCGCCTTTGCATGGCAAAGTTGGATTTTCTTCAAAGAAAAGGCTTGCTGCCTCCGCACGGCGCAGGCGAGGAGTGGGAGATGTAGGTGTCAGCCGCACCGGCGTGGACAGCGGGGCGGGGCGGGGCGGGGCGGGGTGGGGTGGGGCGGGGTGCACAGGTCAAAGGGGCTAGCGGAGTGGTCAAAGAGCAAGGAAAATAAGCCGGCACCACGCACACACGCACACGCACACACACACACGCACGCGCTGATTCCGGAACAGACGAGCTGGGGACCAGGGGGAAGACCTACCAGAGGGGGTCGTAGGGTTAGTCTAGGCGGGAGGGGTATAGGGCCGGGCAGGCCAGGGGGTTATCCAGGGAATTAGGGGTAAGAAAGGCCCACCTTGATATGTAGGTCGAGAGGTGGGAGATGAGCTCGGGACGCCCTGCTCCGCCCCGCCCCGCCCCGCCCCGCCCCGCCGCTGCGGTTAGGGGGTGGGATGTGGACGGGGCAAAACACTGTGCTCTGCCGGTGGTGATGCCAGGGCCCCGGCCCGCCCGCCCGGCCCATCACCGAGGGCAGGTGTCTGCCCTGCAGGCCAGGCCGCACACTTCAACACAACAGGTAGATTGTCTTTGCGTAGAAAATTTTTATGAAAATAATCTTCTGTCCGTGTTCGGTGCGATTTGATAATCCAATAAATTGCTCGTACATTTTTAAAATGTTTCGAAGACCTTTCAATGGTGTATACTATAGCAGAGTTGTAAATTTGCAGTGTGCAAGTGTACCAAGAAGTTAGCAGACACGGCCAACGGTGTCTGCGGCAATCCACGCCCCCCGCCCCGCCGCCCGTCCTCTATCAGGCTTTCCTCCCCCAGGCCTCGGACAACGAACTACCCCCGCCTGCGGCCTCTGACCGCCGCCCCCGCCACGCGCCGGCCTCGGCCCCCCGACAGTATCCGTCATTTTTCTCACCGCCGCCCCGCCCCATGCGGGGAGCAGCTCAGGGTATCGCGGTGGGCCCTCCGGTGTCCCTCCGGGCGGGGCGGGGCGCGGGGGAGCGGGGCGGGGCGCTGCGGGGTGGCAGGGGACGGATGGACTCGTCTGGCCAGGCACCCCGCCCCACCCCGCCCCGCCCCGCCCCGCCCCGCCCTCCCGATCCCCCGCCAGACGAGACGCACTCAGCGCCCCCGCGCTAACAGCCAGCATTTGTCACTGGGTAATTGCCAAAAGATAATATCCCGAACCGCTGGCCGTGAATCCGCCGCCACCAGCGCGAGAGCGCCCCGCCCCGCCCCGCCCCGCCCCGCCCCGCCACCTCGACGGGGAGCGAGGGAAGCTGGGCGGAGCGGACGTCGACCAGAGAGGGAGAGAGAGAGGGAAGGAGAGAGAGTGAGGGAACCTTCAGGACAAAAAGGCAGTTCCGTCAACTCACCCCTCACCCTCTTCGCCCTTCTCTCTCCTTCTCCCTCTCCCTCTCTCTCTCTCTCTCTCTCTCTCTCTCCCTCTCTTGCTGCTGATAAATCTGTTTGGTTGGTGCGAGTGGTAACGCTAGGCCGACGGGCAGGAAGTGCAAGACCACAGACCGGAACCGGAAGCTCGGCGTGGCGGGGGGTTGCGTTTCCGCGCCGGAGTCAGCTCCAGCTCCCCTCTGCTTGGAAGCCCCGCCCCGCCCCGCCCCGCCCCGCCCCGCCCCGCCCCGGCGCTTCTTCGGACAAAGGCGCAAATCGCTGCGACAGATGCACAGAGTGGACGATAGACGGACTGGACTTACAGATCGCCGTGCCTTTGTGTGTCGGGGTGGGCCGTCGGGCAGAGCGCCCCGCCCCGCTGATCTCTGACAAGGATCGGACCGGACAGACACCCGGGCCGGGCAGCGTCACACGTGATCACGTGATACAGAAGCAGGCAGTAAAAAAAAAACGTCTTGCTTTACCTGAAAAAGAAAAGAAATGTTAAATTAGACATTGTCAGATACGTTTTATTTAACCTATACACTGTCAAAAATTGTCGTAGGTTTACGGGAAAATTTTCCACGCAATGCAGTTGTAAAATTACAATTGCAAATCGTAAAATTACAAGCACAACACATCGGCTTGAGATTCATTCACGGGCAAAAAAGGTCTGTCGTAAATTTACAACATATTTCGTAAATCGGAATTTACAAAATATATCGTAAATGTACAAAGATAATTTTCACAGTGTACCAACCAATTGTGTAAGAATTGGTTTGAATACATTTTACATGTACTGCCTTCTTCCTTTCTTTAACTAACAACAACGTTATTATCCCAGTTCCGCACGCTTTCTTTTTATGAACTTCTGTGTGCATGCTACTGTTGCGGATATTTACAATACATAACTACAGACAATTTTGTTTGTAATGAACAATTTGATTCTTTTGTTTGTAATTATGAACAAAAATTATACGGATGAACAGCATGCACGTAGAAGCTTATAACTACGTATGATCGGGTAAAAAAATTGTTCATAAGAATTTAGTGTGCGGATAGCTAGAAGAAAAGCGCCGCTCACTCACTCACAGCTTGGCTTGCGGTTATGACTGCTGCTCGCTCGACTTGCACTCGCAGTGTCGCACAATTACCGGCCGCCCAGCGGGAGGGAAATAATTAGACTCCGGTCGGTGTCAGAGGTGGGACTCGAGGGTGGGGGTGGAGGAGGAGGGGAGATTTATCGGAAGGACGTATAAGGCCATTGATAAAGAACGTCGGAGAGATTTTATCACCAGAAGAAAACGTATAAATTAGGTTGGTCCGTGTGGCACGGCTCGGCGCGAGCGGGAGCGGGAGGGAGGGAGAGAGAGAGAGAGAGGGCGGGAGGGAGAGGGGGAGAGAGAGAGAGAGAGAAAGCAAGAGGGAGAGCAAGAGAGAGAGAGAGAGAGAGAGAGAGAGAGAGAGAGAGAGGGAGAGCGAGAGAGAGAGAGAGAGAGAGAGAGAGAGAGAGAGAGAGAGAGACGGGTATAGATGTGACGGACAGGAGGCTTTTAGGTTGGGGGACCGTTATCACGGGACGGCCGCCGGCGGGCGCCGCGGGGGGTACTTTCAGTGCCACAGTGTCCACCGCTCGGCGTGGCGCGGCGTAGCATGGCGCGGCGTAGCGTGGCGTGGCGAGGCGTAGCGTGGCGTGGCGGGGCGTGGCGTGGCGAGGCCGGGACAGTCCGACTCACGGGGGGGCGCGACCCCCGGGCTCATGACCTCCCCTCCCCTTCCCTTCCCCCCGCGCACTTCCGGGGGACCTCCGACGGGATTTAGGGAGCGCTCCAAGGCAGCGGCGCGGAGGGGCTCGGCGCCCCGCCCCGCCCCGCCCCGCAACCCCTGAGTGGCTGGCAGCCCGGCCCGACTGGGAACAAGTTAGGCCGAGCGACTTAGCAGCCGGGCCGGCTGGGGCGGGGCGGGGCGGGGCGCCGCGTGCTGCGCGTTACGCTACAAAAACTTGAACGTCCTCGGAAAACTTGCCATGATTTAGTAATGTGGGCGCGCGCCGGCAAAGGAACGAAAGGGCAACCTGCGGGGGAGGAGAGAGGGAGAAGAGAGAGAGGGAGAGGAGCGAGAGAGAGAGAGAGCGAGAGAGAGAGGAGAGAGAGAGAGAGAGAGGGGGGGGGAGGGGAAGAAAGAGCACGACTCTCCCCCTGTGGCTCCTTGTTGCCGGACAGTGAAAGGAGTATGATACAACACAGCTGTCGGGCGCTCGCGGCTCATATAAGCCTGCAGCCAATCACCTTCTCTCTTCTTTCGAACAAAAATGTATGCATTGATGGAAGACGATCTTAAAATGAAAGGCAGTGAGAGTGAGTTGGGCCCTGTTGTCCGCAGCTGTTAATTTGCCTCGCCCAGACCCAGGAGCTCTGGAAAACCAAGTGTGTACATGTATTCATTATTTACTGCATACTTACAGGTATTCAGTAAATAATGAATACATGGCCATGTATGCAGTATTTGCTGAATACCTTGGCATGTACACACGAAAATCACACAGAAACTACGTGTGTACATGCCAAGGTATTCAGCAAATACTGCATACATGGCCATGTATTCATTATTTACTGAATACCTGTAAGTATGCAGTAAATAATGAATACATGTACACACTTGGTTTTCCAGAGAGGGTGGCAGGCCAGGGTCAGGATGATCAGGCCCTGGGGCGGCAGGACGCGTCCAGGAGGACGCGCCCTTATCGAGACCACCAAGTCCCACCGGAGCCCATCCCCCCCCCTCCCCCACCACCACCACCCTCTTCATGGACGCCGGCGAGAGGCTGGCTCTCATCATCATTAGCGCGGTATCGCGCCGGCTCCGCCTGCAGGCCCTGCTGGCCGTCTCCACGCACACATCCGCCTCGCACTCTAAAAAGCTTACGGTGATTTTCACTGTAATAAGGTACGGTGAACCCTGCAGCACTGTAGCTTACGGTGAATATTTACTGTAAGCTACGGTGAATGTCTCTGCAAGCTACGGTGATGCACCCTGATTCACCTTATTAGCTTACAGTGACATTCACCGTAGCCTACGGTGAAAATTCACCCGTAAGCTACAGTGTGCTGCAAGGTTCACCGTACCTTGCAGTGAAAATCACCGCAAGCATTTATTAGTGCGCCCTCCTCCGCACGGTCCATCCCGCCCCGCCCCGCCCCGCCCCGCCCCGCCGCGCCCATCGTCCCGCAGGCTGTACCGGGTGTTTCTTTGAATACGTAACAGTGTTGCGGGATTGCATACTCTCCAGCGCTGCAGGGGCCATGGCGCCTTACGGGCGAGTGGGGTAGGCAAACCCGCAACACTGTTACGCATTCAAAGAAACACCCGGTACAAAAACACCCTGCTGCCGCTGCTGGACGCCGTGTCGCGTCCGCAACCGTCAGCGCATGGCAATTCCGAGAAAAGCGACGCCGCCGCCGCCGCCGGGCCACTTCGTGTGGCAATCTGCCAAATGAAAAGTGGAGGCGTGGGGCGGGGCGGGGCGAGGCGGGGCGGGGCGAGGCGGGGCGAGGCGAGGCGGGGGCGGGGCGGAGGCGTAGGTTAAGGTATACGATAGGGCCTACAGGCTGCGCACCTTGTAAGGCTAATGGCCCCACCCCACGCCTAATGAATCACTGAGTGACACCCGCCCAACCCTTTTCTTCGCTCTGCAGCGACTCGCGCGCGCGGGTGGAGTAATGCACAGTGCCGCCCCGCCCCGCCCCGCCCCGCCCCGCCCCGCTCCGCTCCGCCCCGCTCCGCCACGCCACGCCCCGCCCCGCCCCCGCAGGATGTCGTCATGTGTTATGGCAAGGCACCCCTGGCCTGGCCGGGCCGGGCCGGCCATGCATGGCTTCGGCGCGTGTAAACACGATAACACAAGTAGGGCCGGCACTACCACTCCACCGCACCGCCTTGTGCCGTAAAAAGAGTCGCGCAGCCAATAAAAAAAAAACACAACGCGAAAAAGAGAGACGGGAGAAATAAACTTGCGCGCCGCGGGGTGAGAAAAACGCGGGATTCCACTTAGCTTGATTGACATGGTGTATAAGAGAGGTGAGGAGCAGGAAGTCGAGGGGGAGGGTGATAAACGCGTCGTATCGCGAATAGAGACTGGAGCGAGGCGTTAACGAGCAGCTGGAGATAGAAGAAGCTCTCACTGCCTCATCTTCACTCGAAATCTAACACCTCTATATGCACAAAAAAATGTCGCCCACATGCTGGTGAGTATTCTCTCACGCTTGTACATTTGCGACACTCGTACACTGGAAATCCAAGTGTACGAATGTCGCTCACTTTTAGGTGAGCAAATAACCATTCACGCACTTGTACCTGCAAGTGACCGAATTGTTATTTGCTCACCTACTAGTGAGTGAATGGTTGTTCGCTCACCTACAAGTGAGTGATTTTATTTTCTCACCAACAAGTGAGCGACATTCGTACACTTGGATTTCCAGTATACACTTAGTCTTCTAGTGCTGCGGCATCGAGCCGCAATGGCCCACACTGATGCCTGCGACGGAAGCCGCTAACGAAATAACCAAAGGGCCGATTACATTTTCCGCCTAATTTCCTCCCGACGAACAACGCCAACAACATGGGTCGGGGCGGGGGGCGGTACGGTACGGTGCGGTGCGGTGCGGGGCGGGGCGGGGCGGGGCTGTGTGCGACATCGTAGCGCGGGGCTTCGCGACGGTCTTTGAGGGATTCACTCCATGAGTCACGCCTCCATCAGCTGGAGAGCGTGGAAAACTTATCGCCCCAACATATCAGACAATATTCGCGATGCACAATACGGATAAACAGCAAATTTTATACTACAAAACGATATTGAAAAATCACATCAGAAAACTGAATATAGTGTTCATCGAAGCAATTTCGCGCATTCACAAATCTGTGTGTGCAGTATTTTTCTCAACCACAATCCCCCCCCGCAGCATATCAACTAACCCCTCTGCCGAGCCCTCTAACGCCCGCTGGACGAGCGCGGATGAAAGCAAATGACACAATTACCCGACAAAATCGAGCGTGACGCGTTTCCAAACGTGGGAGAGGGGAGGGGAGGGGAGGGGCGCTCCACGGCACACTTACGGCGGCAGCTGACACTGCCACGGGACGGGCGGCATTCCTCCGCACCGCGCCCCACCCCGCCCCGCCCCGCCCCGCCCCGCCCCGCCCCGCCGCGCCCCGCCACGCTCAGCATTTACTCCCAGAGTAATTAGTTAACTATATTGTGCGTACTCGCTGCCTGCCTGCCTGACGCGCCGCGGCCTGACTGACAGCCGGGCGGACAGACGCGCAGCGCAGCGCAGCTGCTGGGGCGCCTGACCTCCGCACCCCTCGTCTCCCTCCTCCTCCTCCTCTCCCTCCTCCTCCTCCTCTCCTCCTCCTCCTCCTCCTCCTCCCTCCTCCTCCTCCTCCTCCTCCTCCTCCTCCTCCTCCTCCTCCCTCCCTCCTCCTCCTCTCTCCTCCTCCTCCTCCTCCCTCCTCCTCTCCTCCTCTCTCCTCTCTCTCCTCTCCTCTCCTCTCCTCCTCCTACTTCTCTCCTCTCTCCCCTCCTCCTCCTCCTCCTCCTCCTCCTCCCTCCTCCTCCTCCTCCTCCTCCTCCTCCTCCTCCTCCTCCTCCTTCCTCCTCCTCCTCCTCCTCCTCCTCCTCCTCCTCCTCCTCTTCCTCCTCCTCCTCTCCCTCCTCTCTCTCCTACTCCCTCCTCCCTCCTCCTCCTCCTCCTCCTCTCTCCTCCTTCCTCCTCCTCCTCCTCCCTCCCTCCTCCTCCTCCTCCTCCTCCTCCTCCTCCTCCTCCCTCCTCCTCCTCCTCCTCCTCCTCCTCCTCCTCTTCCTCCTCCTCCTCCTCCTCCTCCTCACCCTTTCGACGAGACGAGACACTTTCCCCCCTACGCCACGACGAGGAGGGCGCGAGCAGCACGCAGCAAGCGCCGCCCCGCCCCGCCCCGCCACGCCCCGCCCCGCCCCGCCCCCTCGCAAACCGAGCATTCATAGAGCGCAAGATAAAGGACCAGAAAGACTCGAGAGCAATTATTCCGCAAACAACAAAGACGACTGCAATTTTTTTTCCCACGCCGGCCCTGCTGCCGCTGTTTCATTTAAATAGCTGAGGACGCGTCCTCTGCCTGAGATGGAGTGCGGGCGGGGCGGGGTGTGGCGGGGCGGGGTGTGGCGGGGCGGGGCGGGGCGGAACGGGGCGGGGCGCGGCGGGGCCGAGGCCGGCCGGTCGAGTCAGCCAACACAAGATACTCTGTACTCGCGGGTGAACAGACAGTGCCATGCGTTACGAGCGCAGAAAACGTCACTCTTCGACAAATAATTTTCACACTTGTTAGTATTTTTTTTCGACATTGCCCTTCCTCCCTCTCGCACGCAGCGGCGCGCGGCGGCTTAGACTGGTGAGGGAGGGGGGGGGGGGGGCAGGCTAATTACGCCGAAAGAATTTCACAATTCCAGTGAGCCGGAACGGCCTAAGTGACAGTCGCATGGAGACAAGCGGGGGCCTGACACGGAACGGCGCGGCCCGGGCCCCTCGTACACAAGCACATCGGCACGCCACGGCCCCCGGCCCCGGCCAGACACTGTCTGGAGTAGAGGAAGGGGGGAAGGCGCCACTACACTGTGAAACCAAGGGTTCAACTGTTCAACACTTGTAAGTGCGCAACTTCCAGTATAACAGGTGCAGGTGCGCAACTCGGTATTTGTGCAATTGGAAGTGTCAAACTCGCCAGTCGTACACTTGTAAGTGTTTAACTCGACAGTTGTTCACTTGCAAGTGTCCAACAAGGGAAATGTTGCACGGGGCAGTTAAACACATGCAAGTGCACAAATGTCGAGTTAAACAGTTACAAGTGTACAACTGGCAAGTTTCACATTTGAAATTGCACAAATCCCAATAATAACATCTTTATATTCTGACGAAAGAATAAATAAAATTAACATAGTTTCAACTAGGCTGTATACCGTCATTACTGCATGCTGTCTAAAAGACGCTCCCCGGCGGGCTGTCGTACAACATTTCTTGTTAAACACATCACCGTCCCCAAGACCCACCACCACACCCCCATTTTTACGTCGTTCCCCGACTTTCTCAGAAAAGACACGCGAAAGCCGTAAACGTCGTTATGCCGAATGGGGATGGGGATGTTTACGATTCATTTGGTAGACTCGTGGAAAGCGGGGCGTGGCGGGGCGTGGCGTGGCGTGGCGTGGCGGGGCGGGGCGCACGCTTCTCGTACATCGATACATCGACACCCTCTGGACATGCACTGCACCAGGGTCCCAGCCGGCCGGCCCGGCCCGGCCCAGCCCACCAAGCCAGACCCCCGGACCTTGGGACGTAATTTCAAATCCGAACCCATCATGAGCCCTTAAGGGCGACCCGGGCAGGGCAAGGCTGGGGTGGGCAGAGGGAAGACCGCGAGGGTCCTGCAGGGCGGGGTGGGGTGGGGCGGGGTAGGGTGGGGCGGGGCGACCCTAAATCTGCTGGCGAGCAGCGGACACACCACCAGGGCCGTATGAGATCTTAATTCCCCCACGCACATTCATTCCGCGCGGCCTTCCCTCGGCTCCTCCACCGAGCCGCCAATTCAATTACTACTTCCTCCTCCATATATATGAGACGCCCTCCGCTGCACTCTCCCCCCCCCCCCCCCCCCCCACTCTCCACTGAACGAGCACAGGCAGGCGGGGGAATTCCCTCGAAACCCTGAACGCGTTGAAAGTCCCGCCAAAAAGGGTTTCCTCGTAGCGCTCTGTTCTCGCAGTCACGACTTTTAGTTGCCGCCGCGCCCCCTGCTTACCCTGATGAATTACCGACCGAGCCCCATAGGCCTTCCATCAGCTCCTCTCTCTCTCTCTCTCTCTCTCTCTCTCTCTCTCTCTCTCTCTCTCTCGCGGCCGCATCCTGATGACGCATGCACAGTCCGCGTGCGTGGTCAGCTCGCCCCATTAGTGCCTGCGCACGGCCCAAACAATGCAATCGTTAGCCTGCTCTGCCTTTTATCGCCGCCACGTTATTCGCCCTCCGTCCCTCTTATTCGCAGTGCTGCACGGCGCGAGGGCGGCGGGGCGGGGCGGGGCGGGGTGCGTTGGACTTTACGACACGGCCGTGCCGTGGCGCGCCCGCCGCGCGCGAGGCCAGGCCTAGGGCTGGGCGGCAGAGTGACCAGAGATGACCGCCCCGCCCCGCCCCGCCTTATTATCCCCACAGATGCGCCACACCCGCCCCGCCCCGCCCCGCCCCGCCCCGCCCCTCGGGACGATAAACACAACCCGACCCGACCCGGGCCGGAGGGGTTGTGCCCTCTGGCCTGCACGGGCTGGGCTGCGCGGCTGATCGGCCGGTGGGTGGGGGACGGCTCTGATGAGGGCTAAGGAAGGGGAGGGTCGCGTGGAGGAGCACGAGGAGCATGTCGTCCTAGGGCAAGGCAAGAGCAGGGAGGGGCCGGCTGCCTGCCCGGCTCCGTGCGGCCCTGGACCACCAGGGCGAAGGTGCCGAGGGCGCGGGGGAGGGGAGGGGGGGGGGGGCAGCCCGAGCCCTGGAGGCGACCTGGAGGAGATCCCGTACACTGGAAAAACAAACGTGACGTGCATCGCGTCATTTGATGTGACCATTCACCGTGAAAAGTACTTGTAAAGGTTACAGGAAAATTTTCCATGATAAATGTTGTAAAAGTACAACTTGAAATTGTAAAATTACAAGAACTTTGTATCGACAAAGAATTCATTGACGATCAAGAATGGGCGGTCGTAAATTTACAACATATTTTGTAAGTCGTGATTATCAAATATGTTGTACATTTACGTAGATATTCTTTACAGTGTTTTTAGTCACACCACGTAATGCGACCTAAATTTTCGTTACACCATGTGATGCGACGCAAGCTCCAGGCATTACACGAGTCCCGTTCTTAGACTTCGGTATAGAAAAAAAATACGGGGTAGTAGAAAAAGAAAAGTCGTCTTTTGAAAAAAAAAACCAAAAGCAAGAGAGAGATGTGACGTCAAAGTCGTCGCCGATCCGGCGTAACGAAGAGGCTAGAGAACGGGAGGGGACCGTGCCGGGCCCGGACGAGGCGGCCGCTTTTAATGAGAGCGCAAATATTTGCGAATATTTGCCGGCCGCGTGCAAATGTTTGAACTCTCTCTCTCGCGCGCGGCACCGCGCCCGGGCGGAACCACTAAGCGAGAGAAAAGAGGCCGCAGCCGAGCCGAGGCGAGGGGAGAAGTAGGGGGGGAGGGGGGTCGGGACTAAGTGAGGGGGAGGGGGAGGGGGTGGGAGGGGCGGCTGTTCCCTCTCCCCGCTCACCTGTGCAGTGCGGTGCCCTGCAGACTCACCCGCGCCAGAATTAAATGCGAAGCTCTGCCATCGGCCGGATTCGCCTGCTGCTGCTGCCGCAACGGCGCCCGCAGCGCTATCAACTCCACCCTTTCGATGTGCGTGCGTGGCGTGGGGCGCCGAGGGCGGGGCGGGGCGGGGCGGGGCGGGGCGGGGCGCGAGGGGTCCGCGATAAAACACCGAATCAGTGGCACCACCGTAAATATTTATTGTCACCAAGCCCGGGCCGGACGCGCGCGAGAGAGAGGAGGGGAGAGTGCGGCAGCGGGGAGTGCGCCGCGGGAGGGAGAGAGAAAGAGAAAACGGACGGCAAAAGAGAGGAAATGGTGAGAGAGAGAGAGGGGGAGGGGAGAGGGAGGCGGGGAGGGGGAGGGGGGAGAGGCTTTCATACAAATGCATTGCCCGGCTTGCACAAGGCATCCTTCTGTCCGATGGACCCACCGCGCCGCGCCGGGAGAACCGCGTGCACAGCGCCCCGCCCCACCACGCCCCGCCACGCTACGCCAACACCCCGCCGGTACGGCGATGGCCAACCCCAACACACTGGCTCGGAAGTGTCGGGGAGACCAGCCCCGCCGGCCAGGGGCGGGGCGGGGCGGGGCGGGGCGGGGCGGGGCGGGGCGGGGAGGCGTCCAACTAGCCATAGCTGGCTAGCACCTCACTCTCCCAATCAAATTACCAAGGCGGCCCGGCCAGGCCCGGGCGTGGTCGGGGAGACGAGAGGGGCGGGGGCCCCACCACACCCCACCCCGCCCTCTCCCCCTGGCCCGGGCTGCTTCTGCGACATCTCCCCAATATCTTACCGTGTTCCGAATCACGATGACACCCCCCCCCCCTCCGCTCGCTCACCACAACCCCTCCAGCCCACCCCTCCTCTCACCACACCCTTACCCCACAATCAACCTTCCCCAATTTACCCCGGCCGCCACCACTCCAGGAACTCGGCCCGCCCCGCCCCGCCCGCGCGCCCTCGGCTACCCTCTCCTCCATTACACGGGGACCCGCCGACGGGACAGGGACGCCAGTGAACCCGCCCTCCCTGACGCCCCATGCAGCACTCGCGAGTTCAAACACCCAGACAATCCTTTCCTCTTAACTATTTTTTGTCATCATCGCCTTTTTTTTTTGTCGTAGGGAGTCGAACGGCAGCCCAGCCCGGCCTTCCCTGCTCCTAAAACACAAACGGGCAGCATGAGCAGGCAGACTGGGCCCGCCCCGCCCTCACCCCCTGCAGGCGCACTCATGGGGATAAGGAGCCACCGACAGCGCGGTGCCCCGCCCCCCCGCGGAGGGAACGGGAGGGGGCTGGAGAGAGAGAGTGAGAGAGTGAGAGAGTGAGAGAGTGAGAGAGAGAGAGAGAGAGAGAGAGAGAGAGAGGGAGAAAGAGAGAGAGAGAGAGAGAGAGAGAGAGTGGGAGAAAAGAAAGGGAGAGGGGGAACACACGAGCCAATTGACTTCATAAATATTACAGAGCAAGAGAAAGGCAACGGGCGAGCGGGCCGGTCCAGCAGCGTGCCAGCCAACCAACCAACAGCGCGCGCCCCGCCGCGCCAGTACATCGCGCCGCGCGCCTACACCGCAAAAAAATAAAACATCATGTCACAAAATACCACACAAACACCCAAAAGAGAAAGTCCCGGAGGATGTCTTCACGCAGGAAAATTCACCCACAGGAATGAAAAGAAAGAAATCTAGTGGTGCGCCCACCTTCGGCATGTCGTGGAGGATACGGGCCGAGCCGCCGGGCCATCGGGCCATCGATACAGCGGGTCTTATTATTCTGCTGGAGATTTATACCGGCTCCAGGCCGAGATAGCGATAAAGCAAAGCACCTGGGCGGCACATAACTCAGCTGGCAGCTGCTCACTCGTGCTCACTCCTCTCTCTCTCTCTCTCTCTCTCTCTCTCTCTCTCTCTCTCCCTCTCTCTCTCTCTCTCTCTCTCTCTGTCTCTCTCTCTGACGAACTTCCTCTCTTTCCGTCTCGTGGCTGCAGCAGCTGCTCCACCGTTTACCCCAGAACTGAGTTAGAGCCGCCCGCGGCAGCTGCCCTGCCCCGCCCCGCCCCGCCCCGCCCCGCCCCGCCCCGCCCCGCCCCGCGCGGCCCGGGCGCTCGCGCTCTCTGCCGCTCCGCGGGATTTACAGCGGCCGAGATGTCTTCATTTTTAGCCTCGGCTACAATAAAGCGGCGCGGGCCGGGCGGGGAGGCCATCATATTCCTCGCAGACAGACGACACGAGACGACACGGCGAGCGGCCCGGTGTGGCCGTGCGGACGTGCACCGTAGCCCGGCAGCCTCGCCGCCCCGCTCCGCCCCGCCGCCGGCCGCGCGCTCCGGAATCTGTTTCTCCAAATGCTCTGGAGGGGATTTGCCTGGAAAGAAGCTTTGCGTCAGCAGGCAGGGGCCGCAGCAGCAGCAGCAAGGACTGCGCCGCAGCGACGGGAAAAAGAAAATCGAGAGCAGAGAAAAAGAAGCATGGGGCGGGGCGGGGCGGGGCGGGCTGTAGCAGCAGCAGTATGGGGGATAAATACTGGAGGGGGGGGGGGGGGGGGGGCCTGGGCAGGCAGAGTGGAGGGGGCCCTAAACCCCGCTGCAACCCGCCCCCCCCCGCCCCGCCCCAACCCGCGACGACAGCAGATGACGAATCACGGACGCGCCTTCCTCTCCTCTAAGCCCCGCTAATCTGCCAGAGGCTCCTAAGGACCCTATTTGTCATGCTTTCATTATGCCGCGCACTCCCGCTGCCACCCCGCCCGCACCCTCGCCCCGAAACACAACTGACCCCGCCCCGCCCCGCCCGCGCCGCCCCGCCCACTCGACACGACACATAAATCAGCACGGTAAATATGATACAGAAGCCCCATTGTCAGGCCAAAGGCCATTGGCGTTCATTAAATTAGAAGCTAATTAGGCAGGCTAATCAATTTGAGATGGCGGTGCCCTGGCCGGGGCGGGACGGCCGGGGCCCTGCATAGTGCGCGCTGCGCTGGCGCGCTCTATCGGAGGGAAACAAATCAAAACCGACGTGGAACCCAGAGCAGCAGCATACCCACCCCCCCCTCTCTCTCTCTCTCTCTCCAAGCCCCGCCATGTCTGTCCTGTCTATCCCCCTGTGCGAGCGTCCGTCTCACTCGCGTTATAACTCTCCGTTTATCGACGCTCCCCGCGACGGTCAGGGAGGCCGCGACACGACAGTGGCATTCTCTCCTCGCGCGGCGGGGTGGGGCGGGGTGGGGCGGGGGGGGGCGGGGTGGGGCGGGGTGGGGCGGGGGGGGGCGGGGTGGGGCGGGGTGGGGCGGGGCGGGGGCAGACCTCCCTCATCGCAACGACCAAATCCCACCACAAGCTTCTCGTCACATACGCCCGCGCTCCCCTCTGCTCTCCCAACCCTCATCATACACCCTGCATCACTGAACGCCCTCCCCGCCCCGCCCCGCCCCGCCCCACCCCGCCCCGCCCACGCCCCAAAGCCAGCACGTCAATCTGACCCGTGTGGCGTGGCGGGGCGTGGCGGGCCACGTCCTTCGCCTACATTCCACCACAGGGCCTTGCCCGACATGCCCTGCGGCAGAATGAACGAGAGAGCAGAGGAGGAGGAGGAGGAGGAGGAGGAGGAGGAGGAGGAGGAGGAGGAGGAGGAGGAGGAGGAGGAGGAGGAGGAGGAGGAGGAGGAGGAGAGAAGAGGTGGTGCGGGAAGCCTAAAGAGATTGTTTCTCACTCCACTGCTCCTTCATGAGGGCGGGCCCTGCCCCTGCTCTCTCTCTCTCTCTCTCTCTCTCTCTCTCTCTCTCTCTCTCTCTCTCTCTCTCTCTCTCCTTCCAGCTCACCACTAGGATCCATTCCATATGAGCACGGGAAGCAGCAGCAGCTAGCCGCCCTGCCTGCGTCCTGCCCCAAGCGCACATGCGTGTCAGTACAAGTGTGTGTGTGCGCGTGCGCGTGTTTGCTTTGTCACAACAGCGTTTTGCCTCACTTGCGCCCTAATTTTCTCCTGTATTTTGCGGCTGGCTGCCTGACGGCAGTATACCCCGTCGTGTGCGTGTGTGTGTGTGTGGTGTGTGTGTGTGTGTGGTGCCGCACCGCCCCGAAACACCAACCCTGCGGTCAGCCTAGCAATCTAAGTTTATCGGTGAGTTTGGGCCGTGGCGCCGCCTGGCCTGCCGGGTCCAGCCAGCAGCCCGCTACCCGCAGTGTCTGACGGGACGGGACGGGACGCCTGACTTGTGTCGCGGAGTGGCGGGGCGGGGCGGGGCGGGGCGGGGCGGGGCGGAACGCCGCGAGGCGAGCAGCAGTATTGTACTCCCACGGCCTGTAACGCCAATAATAACGAAGTATGGCTGCCACCAAAAATAACTTTC